>CM039086.1:4258462-4430471 GCA_022113865.1 Chimonanthus praecox | reverse complement strand
TCCCAACAATTACAAATATGTCTATTTGTAGAGTGGTGCTCTGCTCATTCAGTAGGTTGCAAAGTCAATAGCTTCTTATCTAATTACTACTCTACATCTTACTGCAAACAATCTATGACATTTAATTATAGCAATATTGATTGAATCATTGCCATGTCAGCTCCTAATAAATAGAGATAATTCATTAAAATAGATAAAATTAGAAAAAGGGATTTTAGGATGGAATATAGTGACTTGAAGGGGCCTGGCCCACCTTTGTCAAGTTAGCACTAAAAAATGGGAAAAATTCATCCAAGAAATTACTAAAAATAGTAATGGGATTTTATATAAAATTCAGTGCGTTTTAAGAATTTGGCCCGCCCATGTCATGTTAGCACCTAAAATAGAGAGTTCTTGCAAAAAAAGGAAAAAAAAAAAAAACCTGAAATAGATATGAGAAAGGGATTTCATGATTGAATTTGGTGAATTAGAACGTTGTGAGACACAAGTTCCTCTCCAAGTGTCATTCATGAGTCCCTACTCTGCAAAGCTTCTGTGTAATCTTGAGAGTTGAGAAAGAAAAAGAAAAATACATATGAAACGTAGGTAGGCAAAGATCACCATGAGCATAACAGTGAGGCTACACCCATAGATTGATGTGACCATGGTGTACCAGAATAATGGTTTTTTGTGTGCACGCGTGCATGCATGAGTGTGTGTGACTCAGAGGGTCTGGCGATTCAAATCGCATGTAGAATCGAAATAGGTGAAAATCGTACGATTATGGGGTTGACTTGCAGATCATACAAGTCAACTCAATGAATCGTTGTATCGTTCGATACAGATGGAAGAAGGAGAAGAAGAGAGAGAGACGTACAATAGTTACCCGTTTTCCGTCACTTTTCATCTTTCGTTTCTCTTGCGTCGCAGACTATTTTTCTCTTCCTCTTTTTGTTTCTTTCGTTTCTCATCCTGCTTCAACTTTTGCTTCCGTTGCATGCCCTAGACAAGTTTTGCTTCCACTCGCATGCCCTAAAGGCCTAAAGTTTAATTTATGCTCGCCTAACTTTATAATCTTTGCTTACCAACTTCCGTTGCATGCTTTAATTTCGTTCTCCAGTTTTAATTTTGTTCCACTGTTTGCACGAGACATGACCAGCCCTTTTAGTTTTGACTTCGACTTTTTCTCTTTTTTCTTTTAATTTTCTATCATCATTTTTTAATTAAAAAGCATCTTTGTTATTTTTTCTTTCAATCTTTTATATCTATTTTTTTTTTTAAATAAAAATCTCTATTTTTAAAAAAAAATCATGAATACTAATAAAATTTATTTAAATGCCTTTGATTTATTTAATGATTTTTAAATTTATCAACACTTAATATTTATATCTTAATCTCATATTACTATATTTCTTTTTTTATTAGATTTTAGAAATTGGATACTATCAATGTTTTCTAAATTATCTATCAATTTTATTATTCTATGTCATTTTATATATCATTATAATATCAATAATAATTTTAGAAAAACATTTTGTAACATACGATTCTACGATTTCCAATTCATGATTCACAGCTCTAGACCAATTCACGAAATGATTCGAGTTTAACAACATTGCTATTATTTATTTATTTTATTTTTTTTAATTTTTTTTTGAGGTCCGGAGGTGTCCACGTGTCACACCCGACTAGTCCTCCGGGGTGTGTGAAAACCCCCCTATCCACACACACCTGGTAAATTGATGGGACCTTACTCTATACATATTCTCATGAGAAGTGACCCTTCATTGAAGCTCCTATGGTTTGAACCCAAGACCTCCCTCTAGAGATCTTGCTCCCAACTTGTTATATTAGCTATTGGTGCTATTATTTGGAAATGACAGGTTCCAGTTAAGCTTTTTAAAGTGGTGTCTCACATTCGATATGTAAAATAGTCCCAGATAGATGGAACAGTAGCTTCAATGATAATGATGATCTTACTTTAGATGTGTAATATAGACTGACCACCTAGAGAGCAATTCGCTTTACTTCTCCAACGAAGTTAGATATCTTCCAACTCAGATATTGAAATAACAGGAAAACGTAACATAAACGAACAAGGCAAAATTTATCAAGAGAGACTGCCACAACAGAGTAGTATTGAAAGGCACTACGAACAAATAAATAAAAGGCAATAGACAAGCAAAAAGGATCCATATTTGTTCCATCACAACATCAGTCTTGCTTTGAATTGACAAATGGCCATGGCCACATATGAAATAAACAAGTAAATCTTTCAGAAAAAAATAACAAGCAAATTTTTTTTTTGAATGATATAAGAATAGGCAATAACACCATTCAAAGAACAAAAGAAGCAATAACAATTTCATAGTTAAAGACCAACTAATCATTTGCAGTTTCTACTCTTGTAACAGAAACAAAAGATCATGGGAGTTCCTGACACGAGATTTATTTAGTACCTGGACAAATCCGCAAAAAAGATGGCTGCCCCAAATAATGAATCATCTATTCTTCACATAAAGCTGGAACTTAAAAGTCCACCTGGCCTGCTCCTGCTGAATGCTTCATCACGGAAATCTTCATTCGTGGAATTCTCTTGACAAAGCATTTGGCTTTCTGGCAAGGGATTCAACTCAAGAACTTCCCAACCCATTGGATGATTTGTATGCATGCATTCTTGAACTGGATCAATGAATGGCTCAATGCTCTCCTCCATATTTGGCTTTGAATCGTTATATACAAGTTGACTTTTCTCCCCAACAACAGTAGGCGATGGCTCAGCATCAAGTTGAGAACTTGGGCCACATCCAGTTAAAGGCACTGGACCACCAGTAACTTGATCACCAGGCCCTTGATAACCCACATCATTTACAGCTCCTGTGTCAGATTGCTCTGTACCATCTTTCCTTGGCCTTTTCATTTTTGTTGATGAGGTCCCATCATCCTCAAAATCTTCTTCCTCTCTATCTCTATGTAAATAAACCCACAATTTCCTTTCCGCATCAAACTGTACACAAGGATCACGTTCATAATGCAAACGATCAAGGGCGCCACTTACGACTTGGTTGACTTGAGAATCAGAAACATCTTCCACAATATACTGTGAGTCTCTTATCAGGGTACAGACATCTGCTCTGGTGCCAATACTTCTAGGCAGCCTTGCCGCTGCATCCCTCACAAGACAGAGGATCGTAACATGTGTGGCCGATCAGGCTTAAGCATAAAATGGTCTCGAGCTTTTGATGTTGGCTTGCCCCCACACCTTCTTAATGGCAACTATAGACTTCTTACCATCAGTTGCAATGTAAGAAAAAGCCCTGTCAGGAATTGAATATCTTAGAAATTCCTCCTTGCGAAAATACTCCCTCACCTCATCAGAGCTTGGAGAGATAGTGACAAGACTCTTCTGAGCTCTTAGGTCCTTGAATCTATCCTTCTCATCCATGTTGGGCATCGGCATCATGGGTGGAGGTGGTAGGCTTCCTATTAGCTTAAGGGTCTCTTGACCACTTTTTAGCCAATTAGCAAATGAATCAACCAGCTTCACAAGCATCTTGTGAGGAACACCCCAAGCCTCAGGAGATGTATCTTCTTCAGCTGTCTCATGATCTGCTGAGCCAGAAAGTGGACCAATCCAGGACCAACTTGATAGACTTCTCATAGAACACGAGAGGCTTCCAACCCTTTGCTCCTAAAGGTGCTGTTTTAGATGAAAAGATCTTCAGCACGCCTCTGACCAAATCCTGCAGTGGCTCCTGTGTTTCAAGAATGCAAGGGTCCTTGGGATTAGATCTCACACGGTCAACAATCTCCTGAACGGAAAGCGCAGGCAAATTATTCTGCTCAGGGTGCTCTGAACAGTTTAATATCCAATTTCTCCTCAGAAGGTAGTGCTGCATCAGCTCCCTCAAGTTTTTTGACATGCTCTTCTTGCTTATGACTCTCTTTTCCATCATTCATCTGAAAATGTTTGTCAACCTCAGAGGTGTCTTCTGCATGTACAGTGATCATTGCCATCCGAACAGCTGTGAGAAAATGGACAACGGAGAATGAAAAGCCAGTGTGAATTGAAGGCATGATCAAGGTAAATGGCTTCTTCAGTGGCTTTGTTTCTGGTTCCATGTCTGACATTCCTCTTTCTGAGATAGGTGCATCAGAAGTTACTGGGGGTGAATAACTTGTCTCAAGATCAATTGTCTTTTTTGCCCGTTTCTTTGAAAAGTTGGGTTCATCAATTGGCTGCTGCAAACCAGTCTGCAGATAATCAGGTTCATCTGACCCATCTACATATGTCGCATCAATCTTCCGCTTCTGCTTCCACTCCTGGTTATCCACTGATTTCGGCGTCACATGCAAATCTCCTCCATCCAAAATGCCACTGGCATTGGCATACTCCTTTATAGAATTTTTTTTCAGCTTTCTCTCGGAATAGGTCTTTTTTGGCAGTACTTTTGACATTTCAATAAGATCATCCTGCATTTGGCTGGGTTTCATTGATTTAGAAATTTGTTTATGATCACCCGATAACTTAGCTGAAGCAGAGAAAGTTTTCCAGATGCTCAGGTGCACGGTCATGCAAGTAATTAGGCTCACTTGTCTGACCCCTCTTTTTCCCTTTTGAAGAATATATTCAATTTCTGGCACATGCGACTTTTCACCAAGACCACTTACATTTACAGAAGTATGCACAACACCCTCAAAAACGTCGGCATATTCTTTTTTTACTTTTCTCCCTAGGCTACTGGCCTTTTTATGATCATCTCTAGACCTGACAGATGCAGATACACCACCCTCTAAGATGCCACTCTGATAACCGCCAGACCTCCTTGTCATATAGTTTATGTCTTTGTCAATCTGCTCGGATGAATCTGACTCTGTTTCCTGACTTTGTGTAAACATTTGACTGTCTCTAGGATTTTCCCTTTTCAGCCCTCCATTTTGTGCAAATTTTCTTCTAATCTTCTCCACAGGTGTTTTGGCCCTATGATCAGACTGGAAGTATGACTTGTTCATTACAGGTGAAGTTTTATAAGATCCAACTTCCACATCAAGACCAGAACTTCTCTTACTAGTCTTAAACTCTTCTCCTATCCCCCATTTCTTGCTCTTCCCATCATCAAGTTAGAGGTTTGTTCCTGTGTCTTGCTTTTCCGAAACGCTTGGTTGCCAGCTGACCTTTCAACTTGACCTCCTTTCAATGATCGATCAAGTTTCTCAGGATATTTCGTCTTTCTTCCAGATTCATTAGTTTTGTCATTTATTTAATTGACATGCCATCAATTTTTTCGCATTTTTGCTCCTAACATAAAAATGAGAATTTTCACCTTCTTTGCCCTGTCCAAATTGAAAGTCTGCATCGTACTTGGACCTTTTCCCATATTCATAAGACCTGCCATTTCCTGCTTTACCCTTCATGTTTGCCAATTTTGGCATTCTTGTCCCTGCCATAAAACTGAAAATTCTCACCATCAACTGGATAAGGCACACCATCAATACTAGCAGTATCTTCTTCATCCCATCCAGTGCGTGAGTCACACTTCTTCAAAAATTCCTGTCTCTTTCCCGGCTTCAAAGAGTTCACTTTGGGAATTGTAACTCCATGTCCTGAAATCTGGTTTTTACGGATGCCCATTTCATGTACCCGTCGTCCATCAGAGCCATCATTAGCTTTCATATCACCCCTCCTATGGCGAGCAGTTTCCACACTATGTCCAACCACTCGATCCCTCCGGAGAAGAGAAGGCAATGTAACTGATGATCTATATTTAGTACCTAAACCATGGCCAGTCAATGCTGCATTAGCCTTCTTGGAAGAAGCCTTGGGGGCATCAAAATTCAAATTCCCTTTAAAGTCCTGCTTTCTGTACTCAGCAAGCTCGAGGGACATAGCCTTTCCTTGAAAAGAAGCATCAAGTGATGACCTCACTGTATATACAGCACGTCCACTTGATTTTGTATCAAGTTTGTCATCCTCAGCCCTTTTAGTCGCAAAGCCATCAAAAGACTCCTCCATTGCTGACCCATCCGCCATATCTGATCCCAACCCATCATCCTCTTCATACATCAAACTCCTCTTGCTTCTAAGTATATTTAAAAGGCGAAGTCTTTCTTCGATGCTGTATGCCGCACAGTTCTGCCAAGCATCTCTTATTTGGATAATGCCACTGACCATAGAATTCTGATACTTGCGCAGGACGTGGTAGTGCCGGCATTTCTCGAAGTAATTCAAACCACGTTGGTACAAAGCAACTCTAGGATCACAGAGCCCCCCTTTCAATTGATGAAAGAGCTCAGTAAGGGGGCTCCCAAAATCAAAATTACTGCCAGCAAAGAGCTCTTTCAAAGTCTGCATGAATGTTTCCTGGTCCATGTCAGGGAGGTATTCTGTCAAGCTAAATCGTTCATCTTGGGTCAGGCAATTGTTCCATGTGTCAACTGAGAGAATACCAGTCAAATCCGGAAGATCATAGAGCTCAAATGGAAGAGAGCAGTTCCGGTTTCCTACTTGACAGAATTCAGCCCCGATTTCACCCAAGTCCGATAAATCGTAGTCATCTGAACCTGCCCCAGAATCCACATCGTCATCATCATCATCTTCTCCATCATCTTCATTGTCCTCATCATCTTCTTCCTCCTCATCCACTTCCTCTTCTTCATCCTCATCATCATCATCACCAACATCGGATTCAAAGGACACACTTCGAATTTGAAGGCCCTCATCATCACTCAAAATACCACCCCCTCTTACAGGAGAAAAATCACCACCACTACCAAATCTTGAGACTGCAAAATCGTTCTGTACAACCGCCATGAAACCAAAGAAAATGCCAAAATACCCAGAAAGAACAAAAATTTCCACCTATAAGTGAGCGAAACCCAGTTAAACCCTAGAAACCAAATTGAAAACCCCCTTAAATGTGGTGGGAAAAAACTAACTCTGACTGATCAAAGAACAGGAAAAAGAGAGGTATTAAAAGGGAAAAGGGGAAGAAAGAGAGGATACCGCACCTAATTCGGAGAAAGAATCAGTTCCCCTGGTGAAAATGAGTCGAACGCTATGATCTCGAGGAATTGACGTTTTTTAGGAGACGCCTCTTTAAAGAGTTTTGAAAGCCCTAACCCTAGAAAAGAGAGGGAGGGGAATGATGAGAGAAAGAGGGGAACGAAATAGAAAGAATAAATATCAAGAGGAAGAAGACGGTGACGTGGACGAATGTGGTGCGTCGGATGGGGAGCAGGCGGCGATAAGCGAGGGGTTCTTGGGCTGTTAAAACGACGGGGGGAATAAAAAGGAAGGTCAGAGGAGAAAACGAAAATGACGAAAAAGGACAGAGAGAGAGTGAGAGAGAAAGAGAAAAGAGAGGAGCGGTCGCAGACGGAGAGGGAGGGAGACAGCGCCTTAACCGAGACAAGGGCGGGGGCGTGTCCGTCACATCTCCGGCCATGAGATCTGACGCACTCGAACCCCACGAGTGGATTCAACTGGTACTTATATTTTAGCTCTGTGGGGCCCGTGCAAAGTAAGAATTGGCCACCTGAGGTGGGCCACCTCCATGTACTTTTTTATCCTAACTGCTCTCCGGTGTTCCTACTGTCTCCTCTACTTTTCCATCTAAACTAGAAAAGAAAAACATTAACTGACATATTACAAATTTTTCATTAATAAGTGTGTCTTTTAGTTAATAACGATTTAGTGTTCTTTTAGCGATAATAACGATTTAGCGTTGGGGATTGTGATTTTAATAGTAAGGTTGACAACAAATGTAAGTACCTGGACATATTAAGTTCACATTATAATTTTAAATCGGATATTAAATTTTAGATATTACTGTGAAATGTTAATAAGTCGAGAAAGAAGAGTATAATACATTTTGTAGATTTTTTAATTACGTATTTTTATTTGATTATCTAACAATGATTTTATAAGATTTGAAAAAAAAAACATAGACATAAATATATTAGAAATTAATGCATAATTTAAATTATTAATAAAAGGGCGGGCATAATTCTAAGTATTAAAATCTTAAAATTACAAAATCTTTGCATTTACAAGAGTTCTTCAACAACACTATTAATATCATCGCTATCATTTACTAAGAAATTAGAGTGAAGAATCAAATAAGGAAGATTTAGTATTTATAATGTTCTCACCCATTGGATGAAAAATAAATACTTATAATAGGTATTTATTCATTCACAAATATATTTAAAATTTATTTAACTATAAATGTCCGTTCAATCATAAAAAAATATAATATTAAAAGAGATAAATAAGATATTCCAAACATAAAAAAAACATCTATGGATAAATATTATCTTAGAACTTCTATCCATAGACATTCATGCATAATAAATATTGGGTGCCCATCTTAACACGTGCATACTCTTTTAAGAGGCAAGGGTTTTAGTGAACTTTTCACTTTATCCACATCCTTTCATACAGATTTTAGTAGACTTTTAGAAATCGGTTCACTGGATCAGTGCACCGATTTGGACTTCTAAGAAATCGGTGCACCGATCCAATGAACCGATTCACTAGAAAGTAAACCAATTTATAAAAGTACACTAAAATCAGTACAGATAGATGGAGACAAAGTGAGAAAATCGAAAAATCCGTGTCTCCTTAAAGAGTATGCCCGTGTTAGAATGGCCACACTAAATATTATGGAGAAATGCAACACAGACCTAAGCAATTTGAACAATTCTGTCCAAAATTGCCCTGTGAACAGTGGATTCCTATCACTTACAATGCTTTTAGGAATTCTCCGATAATTCACTATGTGTTTGACAAACAACTTGGCGATCTCTTACGTTATGTAGTCTGATGGTGCCACGATGAACGTCGCGGACTTGGAGAACTAGTCTTGTCACGCCCCGACCCGAAGGTTGGGCCCGAAACGGAACTGATTTTTTTTTTTTTTTGAAAACTAAGACAACACTTAAGCATTTTAACTGGGCTGGATCAACAGTTAGGCCCAAAGGTCACACATGATCCCATCATGTGGACTCAAACACATACCATAAGTCTACCCAACAAATAGACATAAAAATAACACATAGCATGATCATATAATTCCAACCATTGAATTATCATTACAAAATCACATCAGAGTAACTAAAGAAACGTAGTAGTTTCAATACATGACATTGATACAAACTAAGTACCACACCCGGTACTTTACAAAAACAAGAGGTTCCAAGAACCAGAAAGCAAAGATAAGGATATTCCCCTCAGTGGGAATCTCGAAACACCGCCGCAGCTTATCCACCCTAAGTTTAAAATAGAGGTTTCTCCTCCTCAGGTTCATCTCCTGAAAGGTGAGTGGGATGAGCTAACTAGCCCAGTGAAAGAAATATAACAGTATAGTTTTAAAGTAAACAACAGGTTAGCAATAATCAACAGTTGCAATAATATCTCATGCTTGATAACAAATAAGCATAATATCATCATCAGTCCCATAATTCATCATTCCTTCCAATACTGTTGTCATCCAATGTCACACCTACCGACTACACTGAGACCATTGTATGAAGTCTCGACACGGTCAAAATATATCCTTTCAAGTACATCTTTGGCTCTCCCATAACCGATACTGACACCCTCAAGTCAGCAACTGTCGACACCCATGGTCTAGTAGACGTAAACCATCTCACACACATGGCCGATATTGGTTCAATAGTGAAGGGCACGTAGAAGCAGTCTTACACATTCCATATGATCAACATCATAGCATTCGTAAGCATCATAAGCACTCTTACCGTAGTGCATCATGTCTAAGCACATGAGTAGGTTTATCAAATCTAAAACCATTCATTGCTCAATACTCATCTCATAATAAAAATCTGTTTACATTTTCTACAAAGTTAAGTTCCCTCACCGTATATGTGTGGTTTCGCGGTCTCTATTCAAACAACAAACAAGTGCACAATCAATCCTAAGCCACATACATAGCATCAAATACATACACACAAGTAGTATTTTGAAATCATCCTTGTTTTTTCCAAAAATATCTAAGGTACATGGAATTGAGTCTCCTACTTGGTTTCTATCCTTTTTAAATTACAATAATCCACAATATATAGAATAAAAAGGTGTTCAGTCTAAAACTCATATTGTTTTCTGGGCATTGACCAAATTGACTTATTGAGTTAGGTCTAGATTCTCAGGTCACTTCTCGGTTGTCTTCTAGATAGGACCAGATCTGATATTTTGAGTAAGTCCTCGAGGTCACTCAGTGCCCGACAAATATAGCGTCGGCCTGGAAGTGAAATCACTCAGTGCTGGACCAATAGGGTCGGCCTAGAAGTGAATACAATAGTATTTATACTATAGTAATAAGAGAAGAGGGTCAGTACATTTTTTAATTTATCAATGGGTACTAACATCATAAGCATCAACAGAATCCAACAATCAATTTTTTTTTTTGTCTTCCTCCACTGTCTGCAATAGCAGACAGTGACGGGCAGACACTGTAGGAAAACGAATCCGAAAACAATGGGTTTCCCGAATTCAGTTTCCACATTTAGCCGGTCTGTAATACCGTGATTCACATTAGGCATAGTTTAGCCTAATAAATCTTGCTTGACCGGTTAATCTCGAAGATTTTAGTTAGGGCTTTGAGGAAAGCCCATGTGTGGCCCAATCCGATCTCGAAAGCTCAGTGATCCAGCTCGTCCAACTGGAGGGGCATTTTGGTAATTTACCACTTATTATTATTATTTTTATAAACTATTTGTTATGTGATTATTATTGGATGAAATGATTTTCCTTAATCAAAGAATTGTATTTCTAATTTTAAAATAATTTTTTTTAGAAAATAGTATTTAAACCCGCCCGTCTAAACCCCGAAAGGGAGTAATAATTATTTTAAATGATTTTGGAAATGAGATAAATTTTGAAACAAGTAGTTTGGTAGACCATTTTAAGAATGGTCTAGTTATTCTTTGACACCCCAAAATGATGTTTCTAAATTTGTCACGCCCCGACCCGACCGGTGGGCCCGGAACGCGACTGATTTTTTTTTTTTGTTCAAAGATAAGTAAACTAAACTACAAGCATTCTTACTGGGCCGGATCAACAGTTAGGCTCAGCGGTTACACATTAGCTTGTTAAGTGGACCCAAACATGTACCATATGCTTGCCCCATAAAAATAGACATAAAAACATCATAACATACTCAAATCAAATCTAACATTGATTAATACAAAGTATAATAAAATCACTCATTGATTCATCATTCAAAAGCATTGTCTCAAAAGGCAACATAGCCTATTACATCAAATGGACATTAAGTACCACATCAGGTACAAAAAGGACAATGGTTCCAAGAACCAACAAGGAAAGATCAGGGCATTCCTCTCCGGGGGAATCCCAAAACACTGCTTTAGCTTAATCGCCCTAAGCCTGAAAGAGAGGGTCCTCCTCCTCGGATTCATCGCCTGAAAGGTGAGTGGTGTGAGCTAACTAGTCCAGTGAAGGATAATTAACAATGCAAATTAAGTAAATATAAAACAGGTTAGCAACAGTTCAATATCACATGCTTGATAGAAAAATAAGCATAATCTCAAGTAATATATCAATGTCAATAATCCACTGCCATTATTCACCGTAACGCCTGTCGACTACACTGAGACCAGTATTAAGTCCCGACACGGTCAAAATACATCCTTGCAAGTACATCTCCGGCTCTTAAACGTATCCGATACTGACACCCTCAAGTTAGCAACTGACGACAGCATGGTCCGCCCATGGTCCAGTAGACATAAACCATCTCTTATATGACCGATATTGGTTCAATAGCCCAGGTACGTGGAAGCAGTCTTACATACACATACGATCAACATCATAATACCATGATCATCACAACACTCTTACCATAGTGCACCATGTATAGGCACATGAGTGAGTTCATCAAAACCGAAACCACTCATTGCTCAATATAACACCTGTTTACAAAATCTGCAGAGTTAAGTTCTCTCACCGTGATCGTGTGGTTTCGCGGTCTCTGTCAAACAACATACAAGTGCACAATCAATATACATATCAGATACGTACATATACGTAGTATTTGGAAATCACACGTTTTCCCACAAAATATCCAGGGTTCATGGAAATGAGTCTCCTACTTGGTTTCTAGCCTTTTTAAATCATCCACAAGATAATAATATAATAATAAAAGGGGCTCAGTCCAAACTCATATTGTCTTCTGGGCATTGACCAGATTGACTTATTGAGTGAGGTCTAGATCCTCGGGTCACTTCTCGGTTGTCTTCTGGATAGGACCAGAGCTAACATTTTGAGTAGGCCTCGAGGTTACCTAGTGCCCGACTATAGTGCCGGCCTGAAAGTGAATCACTCAGTTCAAGACTAGTGTCGGACTGAAAGCGGATACAATAATATTTACACTATAAATAATAAGAGAGGAGGGTTAGTATAATTTTAATTAACAAAAAGGGGTACTAAACATCACATCACAGAATCTAACAAAATAATATATATTTTTTTTTGAATAAAATAATAATATTTAATTATTTAATTATTTATTCTTTTTTTTTTCTTCGGTGGGAACCAACATTTAAAATCATAAGCAACTATAATCTCAAATAATTTTTTTTTTTTAATAAAATAATAATATTTTTTTTTTTCTTCTTCTTCTTCCCCGTTCACTGTCTGCAACAGACAGTGAACGGCCGGTGAACAGTAAAACCGAAAATAGGAAATGGGCTATTTTCTGGACTCGGTTTTTACATCTGACCGGTCCGATGGATTCCTCCGGGAGTCCTCTTTCTACAGGAAGAGGTTTAGAGCTTTGAAACTCAGTGAACCATCCGATCTTAACACCGGAAGCTCACTAATACGAGGAACCCTAAAATTTTTCCTAAATTTTTGAAATCATTTTTCTCACTGAAATCAGAGCCAAATTCAAAAAAAAATTATTCCAAATCGGTCGAAATTGAAAGGGGAATGCAGTGGTTACCTTTGATTGAGTTTCGGGGCTGAAATCCGGATTTTTTTCTGAAAATCTCCCTCTAAGTTACTGTTACAAAAGAGGGTCGGCCGGCTGGGTTTTACAGAG
Source organism: Chimonanthus praecox (assembly GCA_022113865.1). NCBI lineage: Eukaryota > Viridiplantae > Streptophyta > Magnoliopsida > Laurales > Calycanthaceae > Chimonanthus > Chimonanthus praecox. The sequence goes on along the minus strand of CM039086.1, from coordinate 4,417,416 downwards.
AGAGAGAAGGGAGAAGAGAAGAAGGTTTGTGGGAGTTAAAACCCATCGAAGGAGGCCGGTTTATATAGGTTTTTTGGCCGGGAAATCTGGCACGCGCGATGGGACGGGACGACGGGTGAAATCACCGGAAAATCGGGCAGCAGGGCATGCGCCTGCGGTGGCTGAGACGCTGCTACAGTAAACCGCAGGTTTACTTTTTGCAGATCAGCCCTTCCATTTTCCAATATTTGCAAAAAGGGCCACATTTTGATAAAAACTGGATTTTTAACTAAAAAAATAATTTTAAAAGCTCAAAAATTTAATCCAACCTTACAGATAGGTTGGGTTTTAAAAATATTAATCACCATAAAAATTTTGGATTTTAACTCTTATTAAAAACCATTTATTTAAATAAAAATCATAAATTTACACTATTTACTTAAATAAAGAATTGTTAAAATAAACAATTTAGAGACATAATTTTGAGATGAAATGAAATATCTAGACCATTCTTAAAATGGTCTACCATAAAATACAAATTTCAAATTTTTTTTCATTTCAAAACCTTTAAAATAATTAATACTCCCCTTTCGGGGTTTTGACGGGCGATATTTAAATATCATTTTCTGAAAATAGTTTTATTTTAAAATCAGAAATGTAAATCCTTCATTAAAGAAAATATTATTCACCAATAATATTCACAAAATCACACAATTTATAAAAAAATATACACAACAAGTGGTAAATTACCAAAATGCCCCTCCAGCTCGACGAGCTGAATCACTGAGTTTTCGGGCTCAGATCGGGCCAAACCTGGGCTTTCCTCGAAGCCCTAACCAAAATCTCTGAGATTAACCGGTTAAACAAGATTAACGAGCTAAAACTCGCCTAATCTGGGGCAGGGTATTACAAAATTATTTTACTAAACATTTGTTTAATTAAGTAAATAGTGTTAAATTGTGATTTTTATTTAAATAAATGATTTTTAGGGAGTTTTAAATCTCAAAATTTTTATGGTAGCTAAAGTTTTTAAAACTCAACTTATCTGTAAGGTTGGATTAAGATTTGAGTTCTTAAAATCATGCTTGTAGTTAAAAATTGGTTTTTCTTCAAATCAGGGACTAAATTGCAAAAACTGAAAATTTGGAAGGGCTGATCTGCAACCAAACAGTAATCTGCCGATTACTGTTTGGAGCGTTAGCTGCCACTGCATGCCATGCAGTGGCCGGTTGGCCCCCTTTCCCAGCCAGATTTCTATAAAAGGACCCTCAGCTCAGTTGTTCTCCCTCCCAGCAAATCTCTTCTCTCTCAGTCTCCCTCTCGGCCAAGAAACCAGCCCAGCCCAGGAACTCCAGTGAAGATAACGAATGTATTCCTTTTCAAATTCTAGGTGGTTTAGAATCAAGAAAAATTGATTTTGGTTTAGTTTTGAGCAAGAAAAATCATTTCAAAGTTTAAGGAAAAACCATGGGTTCCTTCTACCCGTGAGCTTTCAGTATTAAACTCGGTTGGCCCAGTGAGCTTCAAAGCTCTAAACCTATCCCTATGGAAATAGGACTCACAGAAGAATCCATCGGACCGGCTAGATATGAAAACCGAATTCGAAAAACCCACTGTTTTCGGATTCGTTTTTCATGTTGTGTCACCCGTTCACTGTATGCAACAGCAGACAGTGAAGGAAGAAAAAAAAATAAAAATTGTTGGATTATATTGATGCTTGTAATGTTAGTACCCATTGAAATAAATAAATAAATATTATTGTTGGATTATTGGAAAAAAAAATGTACTGACCCTTTTCTCTTATTACTATAGTGAATATACTATTGTATTCACTTCTAGGCCGACCCTATTGGTCGGGCACTGATTGATTTCACTTTCAGGCCGACGTTATATTTGTCGGGCGTTGAGTGACCTCGAGGCATTAATCAAAATGTCAGATCTGGTCTTATCCAGAAGACAACCGAGAAGCGACCTGAGGATGTAGACCTAACTCAATAAGTCAATTTGGTCAATGCCCACAAGACAATATGAGTTTTGGACTGAGCACCATTTTTATTATATTATTTTGTGGATTATTATAATTTAAAAATGATAGAAACCAAGTAGGAGACTCAATTCCATGTACCTTGGATTTTTTTTTGGGAAAACGTATAATTTCGAAATACTACTTGTGTGTATGTATTTGATGCTATGTATATTGATTGTGCACTTGTCTGTTTGTTTGAACAGAGACCGCGAAACCACACGTTTACGGTGAGGGAACTTGACTTTGCAGTAAATGTAAACAGGTTTTGTTACTTGAGATGGATTTTGGAGCAATGAGTGGTTTCAAGTTGATGAACTCACTTATGTGCCTAGACATAATACACTATGGTAAAAGTGCCTATGATGATGGTGAATAATATCATATTGATCATATGAGGTGTGATACTGCTTCCACGTATCTTTTACTATTGAACCATCGTCGAAGGTGTCGGTTACGTCTACTGGACCAGGTGGGTCGACAGTGACTGACAAGGTGTGTCAGTACCGGTTTGAGGTGCATACTGGAGATGTACTTGCAAGGATGTATTTTGACCGTGTCGGGACTTAATACTATTGGTGTCAGTATAGTATCTAGGGGTTTCGGTGGATGACAGCAGTATTTGAAAATAAATGATGAATTATGGGACTGGTGATGATATTATACTCATTTTGTTATCAAGCATGAGATATTATATTAAAACTGTTGATTATTGCTAACCTGTCGTCTACTTAAGATTGCACTGTTATATTTCCTTAACTGTGCTAGTTAGCTCACCCCACTCACCTTTCAGGAGATGAACCCGAGGAGGAGAACCCTCTTTTTCAAGCTTAGGGTGGATAAGCTGCGGCGGTGTTTCGGGATTCCCACTGAGGGGAACACCCTTGTCTTTGCTTTCTGGTTTTTGGAACCATTTGCTTTTATTAAGTACCGGATGTGGTACTTAATTTGTATTAATGTGATGTATTAAACTACTGCGTTTCTGCAGTGACTCTGATGATGGTTTGAATGATAATTCAGTGTTGGATTTATGTGACCATATTATGTGTTGAAGTTGTGCTTTTGTTGGTATCAAACTTATAGTATGTGTTTGAATCCACATGTTGGGATCATGTGTGACCTTTGAGCTTAACTGTTGATTCGGGGCCAGTTAGAATGCTTGAGTTAGTTTAATTTTTTTTTTTTAAAAAAATCAGTCGCGTTTCGGACCCACAGGTCCGATGGACTCCTCTGGGAGTTCTCTTTCCATAAGGAGAGGTTTAAAGTTTCAAAACTCAGTAGGCCATTAGATCTTAACACCAAAAGCCTATTGACACTAAGAAAACTAAGTTTTTCCTTAAACTTCAAAACCATTTTACATACCCAAAACTTAACCAAAATTAGTTTTTCTTGATTCTAAACCTACTGAAATTGAAAGAGGAACACAGTGGTTACCTTTACTAGAGTTCCTGGGCTGAAAATTTGAACTTTGAAAAATTTTCCTCTTAAGCTTACGGGTGATGAAAACTGGGAAGACAGAGAAGAAAAGAGGCTGGGAGAGAGAGCTGAGTTTGGTTTCAGCTGACTGAGAGACTGAGAGGGAGAAGACATAGATTTACTGGGAGTGAAAACCAGGAGAGGAGGGCCATATTTATAGAGTTTTGGCCGTAGAAGCTGGCAGGATGGCCACTGCATGCGGCTGCATGCAGTTGCGGGTGACGCCTAAAACAATAAGCACTGTTTGGTTGCAATTCAGCTCCTCTGAAAAACTGGTTTTGCAAAAAGGCGCCTATTTTGATAAAAAATGGATTTTCAACTTAAAATCTGATTTTGAAAGCTCATTAATTTTATCCAACCTCGACGATGAGTTGGGTTTTAAAAACTCTAGTCACCATAAAATTTTTGAGATTTAAAACTCACTAAAAATCATTGATTTAAACAAAAATATAATTTAACACTATTTACTTAATTAAACAAATGTTTAATAAAACAATTTAGAAACCTCATTTTGGGGTGTGAAAGAATAATTAGACCATACTTAAAATGGTCTAACATAAAATACTTGTTTCAAAATTTATCTTACTTCGAAAATCATTTAAAATAATTATTTCTCTCTTTTGGGGTTTTGACGGGCGATTTTAAATACCATTTTTTGAAAATAAAATTATTTAAAAATCAGAAATATAATTCCTTGATTAAGGACAATCATATCATCTAATAATAATCACATAATAACATAATTTATAAAATAATAATAATAATAAGCGGTAACTTACCATTTTTTCCCTCTAGCTGAGCGAGCTGGATCACTAAGTATTCGAGGTCGGATTGGGCCACACTTGGACTTTTCAAAAAGCCCTAACAGAAATCTTCGAGATTAACTGGTCAAATAAGATTTATTAGGCTAAACTATGCCTAATCTGAGTCAGATTATTACAAGTCTACTAGTACAATAATTGATCCAAGTTCACCAATGTTTGGGAGACAAGTGATTTAATCCAAGGAAACACTAGCCCAAGATTGCATTGGGATGGGCAAATGTTCTAGCAATCTCCTGAACTTCTTTTGTTCAACCTTGTCATGTTGACACACAAGACAAGTTCTCACATATCCACGTCTCATTTCATACTTGGCCAATAATAAGCAATCTCGAGTAATGGCTCGGATGACTCGCCTATTGAGTGTCATGTTACTCTCCCATTAGCTTCATTCGTAGGTTATCTCACTTTGATACTTATAGTTGATCACCTTTAGCAATTGGAAACCCCTCGTCTATCCAAAATCTCTAAGACTTCTCTTCATTCCCAAGTCCATCAACTTCTTGGTCATGGGGTCTTTTCCAATCCTATGTGAATCTAGTCGGGCACAATCAACTTCATTTGACTCACCACATCTGCTTCCTCGACTTCATTAAATAGGTTAGTATGATGGAATTTTGAATTGAGTTTTAATTTCAATTTTTTAATGATTTTTCATTAAATTCTATTTCTATTAATATTTTCATAATGACAAATGAAATCTTAATTAGAATGCAGCTTTATAAATAATTATTTTATAAAATAAATGGGCTTGTAAATTTTCAAGAAAAAAATTCATTAAAACGTTAACAAATCAAAATCATTAACATTTAATAACTTATTCTCAACAATCACATGCATAGTCTCATGTCAGCAAAGCATATGACTCATGTTGAAATAATTACGGTGCGTAGGATAGACTTCATGCGCATTCCAGCGCAATCAAGAAAGAATCCTTTACGTCAGAGAATGGTATGATGATGTTCTTTGTAGACTTGTAGCACATGTTACACCATTCGGTGTAACAATTTTTATATCTCACATAATAGTTGCGGGGTCCATTCATCTGACAATCAAACACCCACCTAGGATACATTTAAAATATTAACATTTAAATTCAAATTTCAAAGAAGTTTTTAGAAGTTTATTATTAAAAACTATATTTTTAAAGAAAAATGATATAACGATCCATTTTATAATTTAATTTTTTTATTAGAATTTGGTATTTCAAATGTATAGAAAAATCATATTTCATCGAGAATCTTGATAGACATACAATTAAAAAATAAGAATGAACAATTATTATTTTTTTATATGAAAACATTGAATATTGAAATATGAGAGAATTTAATGTATATGTATTCTCCTTGAAAGTTAAGTGATCGAATAATTAATATTAAAGTGTCAACTACATTTTTATCATCTAAAAGAGTCTTATTTATTTTTTAAATATCTCAGTTAAAATAAAAGTTAATTATCTTGTAGATAAATCTACTATATTATATAAACTTGTGAGATTTTAGGTCTCATGTGGCAACTCCTCTACATTATTCATAGCTTCGAGTAACAAGTTTTCATCAATTATGATTTATAATCCATACAAAAATCTCTTTTATTTTTTTCTAATCTCCATGGGATTTTTTACAAATTACTAGAATCATCAATACAAAATTTTCCCCACTTGTCATGCTACACCGAGGCAGCCGTTCACCAAATCATTATTCCCTTCCTGTCTATTCAGTTGATCCCATTCTCAGTTTATCACTCGCCTACTGAAATCACTACTACAACTAACCCAGTCATTTCTTCTTCTTTGTCTGCTTCTCCTTCCTCCTGTCCTGTATCTTTTTATTTTTCCTTTTTTTTTTTCTGAAATTAATGGCGGCAGAGAGCATTCTAAAGAACCGGGAAGTCTCAACAATGCTGAGACATGGCTTCATCTCTGACCCAACATTCTCTCCTTCTCGAAACATTCATTCCCAGAGTTTCCTCTCCCTCTCCTCCCCCTTCCTTCGACAAAACCCGATCCAGTCCTACCCTCTTCGAAATGATGTCCGAAGAGCAACACCTCCCACTTCCCAAAGAATGTAAACCGTCCGATGACAAGACGCGGAAGATCCAGGACCGGGTCTTCAAGATCTTGGCCGAGGCGCCCTTCCAGTGTCCCACTTGGCGGTGGGCCCGGAGACGTCAAGCTCACTGTCAGCTCTAGAGACGGATTCAAGGCATCACTCACTGTCCATAGGAAGGTTCTGGCGGGGGGAGCCGGTTCTTTGCGGAGAAACTTGGGCGGACGCCGGGGGTCGCGGTGAGATATGCGAGTGCGACGACGTGGAGGTCTATGTGGAGGTGGTGGCTTTGATGTATTTGGAAGAGGAGGATATGCGGCGGAGGCTGTTGCGGGAAGAGGTTGGGAAGGTGCTTGGATTGCTCAAGGTATATGTCGTTCTTCTACATTTTATTTTTCATTTGTCACTGTTTTGGACTTTGATGATATGGGTTTTGTTAGTTAGGGTTTTAGAAGTTGGGATGTAGAAATCTCATTTAGGATTGTTTGGATGGTAATTAGATCGTGATCTTCCATATTTTTCCCTCAAATTATTATTTTATCTTTTTGCTTTTCGACAGAAACTACTATATCGCAAATTGCGCTGTTTGGTCGCTGATTAACTCAGTCTGTCCAAGGCACCCTTGGGCTGTTTGCCACTTTCCATGGAATAGAATCCATGGAGCTTAGAAATTCAGACTGCTCATTTCCCAAGGAGGCCAATTTTCCTTATGGCTATCATCATTTATCATTCAAAAAAGGAAAAAAACATTGTTGTTGTTGTTATTTGTGTGTATGTTTGTTGAAGGGGGGGGGGGGGGGGCGGGGGCAGCACTATCGAGCCATAGAAGGCCTACACTTCTCCATCTAGCTAAGCTTTGGAAGCATGTTTTCAGTATAAAAAAATTCCTGCAAAAGCAAATGACGGAAAACAGTGCAGGAAAAATATCCTCTTTGCACCAGTGCACAAGGGAAATGCCGTTCACTTGGTGAAAATAGTAAATTACAAAAATATCCCTTTTAAGGTGTGATTTGGCATATCTTGATTGGATGCAGATCAGCCGGCTTCAACAGAGATCAACCCACTTCCGTGGATTCATGAAGAATTACATGATTTCCTGCTGCAAAACTGTCGTTGGCAGCATTCACTGAATGGGGCCTTTGCTGCTTCTATCACATTGCCTATCTGTTTCAATTCTGTCTTTCTGTCTACGATTTGAATAGAGCAGTAGCTTATTGTGAATACAATGTGGATGAAATCTATGATCGAAGAAAACAGCACTGATGTGTAACTATTGAATTTATTGATTTTAAATGGGCAAAATTGTTAATGATGCATTACAATGTATCATATGGAAGCAAACAAAGCATTGAATTATATTTTTTTGCCGAGGACAATACTTCCATCGGATCTTTTTAATTGTGCTTTATATAATTCATGTTCTTTTTGAAGTTTTGGCCTTTTTATATTTGACATTTAATACAGAAAGAAGTACTGATTTTATTAGAATACATCAGGATACACGTCATTAGAGTTTAGATGAAAATAAGATGCATCATGATATTGCCAGTATCAAGTGCCAATGAAAATGAGGAGAGAAAAAAGCAAAAACAATGGATTCTAATATGCCTAGATAGAATTAACTTGCCATTTTTATTTATTTTCCATGTGTTTAATTATTTGTTTTGATAGTAACAGTAACCTTAAATAGCTTCTTTTAATAAAAAGATTAGACAGCATGTATCTTAAGAGACTAATAATAGTATTAATTATAATCTGGATATGCAGATGTGATACATAAATTGGAGTTCAAATACAACCAGCTTGAAGTAGCATCTTGGTCTAGGGTATCAAGAGCACATCAATGGTCTATATGGATAGATTGTCACCTGTCAATCTAGAGAAAAATATGTCCTGAGAGCCTGAGATCTTTTTCTTAAAATAAAATTATTGTAGTATCTTTATTGATTATACATATATAAATAGTTTTACGTTGTTTTCCTTGACCTGTCATGGCATTACTGGGGCCTTGTCATCTACCTGCTTATGCAATCATGTTTCTGTATGTATGTTTTATATATTTTTTGCATGATGTATCCTGCATGTCATCACTCATGACCTTGATTTCCTGAGTGATGGAAATCAATTTACTTATGTGGTTGTTTTCTTTTATTTTTCACTAAGCAAATGGAATGTGGTGTTGACTTAAATTGTTTGGGTTTCAATGAAAGTGATCCATAATTTATTCAGATTGATGGTTCATTAATGAATTTATGTGGTCCCGTGTTTGGGAATCCATATTGCTGTATGAACAGTCCGTACCTGAAGATGACCAAGATATGTTGATAACTAATGTTCATTTTTGTTTTCCCACCGTTTGGACTATCGCTGCTTTTCATTACCAGCTACCTATTTGTTGTATTTGCTCTCCATGGACCCAAAGTGTAGGGCTATTGACCACAGTGGGTTCATCAAATTAATGATCTGAGGTTAAGGTCCACATTGGCGTCACATGCGCAAAGTCAAGGCCCAGAGCTAAGATATTTATCCTGAGGTATAAGTTCATCTAGTCATTCGTCATAACTAATGTCAGCTTCTGCTATTGAATGACTGGAAAAAGGTCAATAGCCTTCCATATGTAGAAGTTCTCAGAACCTTTGTTCATTATGAACGACAGAAATACAGACAGCTTTTTTTCATTTTCTTCTTTTGGCAATTTCTCTACATATTGGTGTGCTATATTGTAGGTGTCTGCAGCTCTCATGTTTGATGCTGGAATAGTGGCATGCCTGGAGTATTTGGAAGCTGTTCCATGGTCTGAGGATGAAGAGGAGAAAGTCATATCAATTCTCAACCAACTTCAGCTTTATGATCCAGCAGCTGAAGTCCTGCAGAGAGTTGCTGTTGAGCCATCTATTTCTTCAAGGGCTGATAGCATTTTTTTGCAACTCCTTGTTGGCGTTCTACACGCCAAGGACGAGAAAGCTCGGCGAGAAATGAAAGCAATGATATCAGGATTACTTAAAGAAGACTCTGGCCATGATGGCAACAATAATAAACTTGATGTCTCTCAAGATACCCTGTACCATATCTGCCACAAATGTCTCAGTTCTCTTCTGCTATGTTTATCGGAGGCAGCAGGCATGGATGAAAGCAGGAGAGATCGAGGGCTTTTAATGAGTGAGATCGCTCGAGAGGCTGATAATATGCAATGGATTGTTGATATTTTGATTGAAAAGAAGATGAGTGAAGAGTTTGTGAAACTCTGGGCTGATCAGACAGAACTTGCTAGTCTTCATTCTAAGATTCCTTCTATGTATAGATATGAAATCAGCCGAATCACAGCTCAGCTGTGTATTGCGATTGGAAGAGGACAGATCCTGGTATCAAAAGATGCAAGGTTTTCTCTGCTGCAGACGTGGTTGGAACCTCTATATGAAGACTTTGGATGGATGAGGAGAGCTTGTAAATCAGTTGATAAGAAATTGATTGAGGATGGACTCAGTCAGACTATTCTTACATTGCCATTGCCACAGCAACAAACTATCCTGTTGAATTGGTTTGATCGTTTCTTGAACAAAGGAGATGATTGTCCCAATATCCAACGAGCATTTGAGGTCTGGTGGAGAGAGCTTTTTCAGGCAATATTCAGCCACTCGGATCGCTCTCAGTTGCAAATTACTGTGTGTGATTATCCATCCTGAAGTTATTTTTTTCATTTTATCGCTTGAGTTGTACATATGCTTTCCCCCCCCCCCCCCCCCCTCATTTTTATCCTAGCAGCAAACGTGCATTTGGTTTCATCTGTTGAGTGTGCACGAGGCCTTGTAAATTTCCTTTTCTTTTTTTTTTTCTCCCAATGAGTTAATGGGAGGTGTTTCATTTAGGGGTAAGAAATTTATAGAATGGATAACTATTGTATGAGATTTCTGAGTTTCTCAGTGCAAAATTGTGTCTGACAAATCATAAAAATACTATATACTTGTGATCCTTGGGCTTGGGCTCTATATTCTAGTTATCTGCAAATTACCAGATTGAAGGATGATCTTTAGATGACCTGAGTATTTCTTTTTGTTATTCTTCATAATTATATAGCTATTTTGTTGACTGGTTGTTGAAAACTAAATGTGGTTCCATTGTCGAAAGTGAAAATTCATCACAAACTTTTTACATGTCACGTCCCATTCATTTCCATCTCATTGAGCCACACTCATGCAGAGGAAATATCTTACATTCAATGTCCAACCATTCAAGTTCAATAACATGAATCAAATGTTGCTTCTAACTTTCTAGACAGTAGTGAGGGGTAAGGCTTCCAATAGTATCAGTTGCCCAACAAAGTTTGTCCGACGCCTGCAGCTTCACTTCCATGAAAGTTTTGATCTTTGGTAGCCTTTAATTGTTGATTTGTTGATCTTTCATCCAGTGAAAATCTGTTGCTTATGCACTTGATATGGAAGCAAGGACAGGAAAAATTGCATGCCCTTGATTGGCTGGGACTGAATCTTTCTTCTGCTCATTCATATTACTAGCAATAACTACAATCCATTTCTCAAGGTTCTGCATCTCCATTGTCAGTGTTGGACCATCATAGGTGGATGGTGAATTGGTGATTGGTTGATGCATCCTAACCCTTCGGTGATATGCAAATGCTAATGGAAAAAATGTAAATCGTCTGCATCTAACAAAAGAATGTTCCAATCTGGGAGTTTTCTAGGTACCATCATCCATTGCAGGGCTAAATCAGATCGAGAACCTGAATAACCAGACCTTCAGTTCGTCGATTTAGTTTCTAGGTTTTTGGGCATTGGATCCTTACCAATGTTTGCATTATTCAGGTCAGTTGTTCCTGCCATGTATAAAATTATTCTCTATTTTGTTGCAACTTGATTCAGTTTGACAGTCACCACATGAAAGGCACATATTCTTTGCCAAAAAAAGGCCAATTCTTGGTCACTTCCTGGTTCCTGCAACTCAATGGAGATCTTGGATTTATTACCTTTACTCTCATGTTTCGGTTGAGGACAACTGGGAACTAAGATGGATGACAAAAAATCCAGAAAATTGAATTGAATCTTGGAAAGACTGAAATTATCTTTCAGTGGGGATGCCTAACCAGTGTTGCTAAGTAGGTGAGAGATGCCTGCTGGAAATACTTTTTTCTGTTCAATTTTTTGTGGGTGCCGTTCTTTTAATGAATAATATTGTATTTTCCAATATAAATTTGGAATGTCCACCGTATAATCCATACGAAGCCGGAGAAGGGAGGATGGTAAAGCCTGTTTTCTCCAAAGTTTTCCCTTAATTAATGAGAAATATAATGAATTATTATTTTTCTAATATTGGTGAAACATAACAAATTGTTGGAATTGATCCATCTTCAAAATTCATAAATCATAATTGTGGGAGGAGACTTCATGGAATGTGGGGCTAAGGGATGACATGCTTGGTAATAGTTGTTCATGAGAAAGTAAAATTAGAAAATTAACTTTATGTGAAACAAATGACTTTAATAATAATATTTAATAGTCATTCTGAATGAAATTATAGATAACAAAGTCATCATTAAAATGGGAAAAAAATCCTTTTAATGGCAAACTGTTTTTCTCATATGAAGTTGATACTTTTTATCATCATCATTTCTATCTACACGTGAACTCTCTTTTCTTTTGTAAAAGAAATAGTAATAATTTTTTTCCGAGATTCTCTAACGGGATATGTCATCAAATAGATCTTGAGATTTACATAATTGAATGTGACGTAAAGAGGACCATGTGAAGAAGTTATATATAAAGTTTTACCACTATCTAATTATCATCTCTTGATTTTAGACTTTTAAAAACCAATGACTTATTTATCGAATATAAAAGTTATTATTATGCCTTAGTTTATTTAATAGTGAAACTTATATACTTTGTATCTATATAATCACCTATCAAATAAATTTAATTATATGAGATTTATCATTCATGATAAGCATCTATTTATAGTGACATATTAAGACTCATCCAAATCACCATCCTAACAAACACATGCTATGGATCATAATGTCCAACCAGCTGCGGATGTAATTTGAAAAATTAGAATTTAAATTAAATACACAATTTATTTTATAAATAGATAACTCAACTAAAGCTCACTCAATTAATGATTGAATTCTAAGTTGAACTTTTGTAAATCAGTAAATCCAGGTCACTCAACTTATTTGAATTTGATACAACTTAAAAAATTATGAATAAATATATAAAAAATATTTTTCAATTTATTTAATGACGAGTTGACTCAGTAAATTAGTCATTTACATTTGAAACGAACTTGACCTAATCGGTTGCCCAGGTGCCACCTCTGATTTTCTGACCTGATACGCCACATGGAGACGGGTCCAATGCATAGGACCCTACTTTTTTGTGTCGGATCTTTCGGGTCTCCGATGGACAAGGAATTCTTCACACATGCCACAGTAGAAGAGAGAGAGAGCGAGAGCAGGAGAGCCAGAGAGAGAGGAATGGAGTCGAGTGGAGAAAGGAAGATGCTAACCGTCACACAGCTAGAGCAATTGAGGGTGGAAAGCAAGGTATTTGATATCTACAGCGTTCTCAAGGACGTCAATCCCCACGCTCAATCCCTTATGTAAGTGTATTCATAGCATCACTGTTTAGTTGTTCTCGTTCCGATTTCTCTTCCGGGTATGTTATATTAGATTCATGCTTATGACCCCATTAGCTTTCTTCCCATGGCAATCTGCAATTTCCTCCCACTGCTTGTGTATTCTATTGCCTCTATTGCTTTAATTCCTCTGCCAGCAGTGGGTCGATCGAGTTTAGATGAAATTAATATGATGCAGTAGCGTTTGAACGCCTTGACCCTTCAGCTGTAGAACTTCTTATGATTGACTATTGGTAAAAAACATTAGCTGCATTTGGATGGCGAGAAAATGTTCAGGTGAGTCACTGGGCAATTGCAACGACTGGGCGATTCTGCACTGATGCAAAAACAAGTTGGGAAAACCAGTAAAAATGGTTTTCAACAGCATGTGAAGGTGATTCAAGAATTGCGTGTTTCACATGAAAATGAAGTGGACCTTTGCCAGGTGACTCAATTTCCTAACAGGTGATTCCTGTCTTCTCCTGGAAAAGGTGCATTTTCTCCATATCCAAACAGATACTGGACTTTTTTTTGTTTCCAATCATTTCATCCATATGCATTTCTAATCTTATACCTGCTAGAATGCCAAGTCAGTTGCCGTTTTTATTGTGTGATAACAGTCTTGGGTAGTGTGCTGAATTTCCTTTGTAAGTTACATTAATCATGCCTTTTCCTTGAGCAATGTGACCACTTACATTGCTACTTTACAGGTTGGAGCTCTGGCGTGATAAGCATATTGAATTTTTAACAAGAGGCCTTATGCAACTAGGGCCAAGCTACTCCGTGCTTGATGCCAAGTATGTTGTTGTAACTTGTTTCTTTACCAAGTTCATCATCTGGATCTGCTTATCTAATTGTCTTTTCCTCATCACCAGCATTCAGCTCCATACAGAATTACAAATCTGATTTCCATATTGTAAATCATTCCTATAATTGGCATGGTACTCTTCTATCACACAGCACCCCACTAGAGTGCCTAAATGTTGTCCAGCCTGTGCGCACCTTTTTGGCTGTATCCAACTCAGATCCTTCATTGGTTCTATAGTTGCCTCAAGTATCAAAATTTATCAAAATGTAGTAGTAAGTCATTTTCAATTTTAATAATTAATTCATTGTCAGTAATCTTAGATCCAACAGTTACATGCCATATATTGTCTTTGTTATACTAATTTTCCAACTGTTTGCCTCAAATGCGTCACACACATGCACACACAATTAGAAGAATAGGATACTTGATGTCCAGCAAAGTTATTACAGTAGTGTTTCTTTTTCAATTTACTCTTCCTCTTTAGAGATCATGCCCAGCTTGCTGACAATATATTTTACCACCTTATATTATACCTGTAGTTGGCGCATCTCAAGACAAGATTCCATTTCTGTCTCATCTCAATTGATTAGTGCAGATTTATATGATGGCTTGGATATGGTGAAAGGATGGTCAGTGTTATGGGCTGAAGGTCTCTGGTCTGAGATCGGAATACAAACCAATTCTGTTCATTCCGAATTCTCATAGAAATTGCCAGTTTTTTTACTAGTTTGTCAAACTGTACAAATTCACAAGTAGGGTCATTCAATAGCAGTAGTTGGAGGGCATTCAATAGCAGTAGTTGGAGGGACCACATTGTTCTCTGTCCGAGAACAATTGGGATACACATATTTTACTTGATGAGAGAAATATCATAAAAGTGTACTGTTTCCATTCAGGGGAAGAACTGACGTATTTGTGTTCGTATATCTGTGCATGCATGTCTGTCCATGTTTTACTTTGTGAACTAGACCTTCCTATCTGAAATCATGTCCTTTCTAAAATCAAGAAGAAAACTGTAGCTTCATGGCCCTCTGCACTCTGTGGAGATACTTGGATGTAATATCTTGCAATTCCTTTTTCACAATTCATTATAGAAAATTGAGATTGTTGAGCCTTTGTTAACAGAATTCCATTTTTTTACCACTTTACTTAGATTTCAATTTTTTTGATGGTAGATACCATTCTTGTCATCAAAAGAGATTTCTATTGTTTGATTGCAGTATCATCATATTTTTTTCCTGATACAGCTAGTGCTGTAAATGATATTACTAACTTCCATTTTTGTATTTTTATTTCTCATATCTTCAGCCGCCCTTGGATTTGTTATTGGATCCTCCACTCAATTGCATTATTGGGAGAGTCCATTGATTCTGAACTTGAGAACAATTTGGTGGACTTTCTTTGCCGTTGTCAGGTTTGAAGTTTCAATCTTGTTTGATTTCTTTGTTTTCATTAGTATGACTTGATTTAGATTAGGTTCAAGTTTTGAAGAGATCAAATTTTTGTGGTGCTTTATAGGGTGTTGTTATGCTTCTATTGCTCAATATTGGCAACTATAAAAAATTCTTGTATTTGTTGGTGTTCTGCAAAGTACTATGATCTCATACATGGTTCTTGATCTCTTGGCAATATGGAGTGCAATGAATACCACTATGTTATCTCTGACATGCCAACAGTATTTAAAATATCAATATCAATATCTATCATATCATATTACTATTCTATCATGCTAAATTCATTGAATATAATTAGAACTCTCTCTCTCTCTCTCTCTCTCTCTCTCTCTCTCTCAAACACACACAGACACACCCCAAAACAAAAATCGTGTAAAGGAGTAATATATGTAGCATGTTTCATCAAATTTTTGCTTCTAATACATTTCAAACACACACAGAGATAAGTAGATATATAGATAGATAGATAGACGGACAGAAAGAATAAGTGTGGACGGGTGGATTTGCCCAATTTCTTATGATCTAAATTTTGGGGCCCATATTCGTAAATCAAAACTATCCAATCAAGCATTCCTGAATGACTGTATATACTCAAATATCACTCTGAATCATGGGAGGGTTTATTGGATGGTTTGGATTCACAAATAATGGGCCTTGTGCATGTATACTATGCTTCTTTGAGTTCAAGTCTCTAGCGAAGGGTGGTTGTATCTAATACTGTTAATTGGGGCTTCATACTCCTTTCTCATCTTTGTACCACTATTTGTATCTGTAGATGCTTGAACTTCTCTACTGATTTATCTCTTTCCTTTTACTTTTTCTATTTTCTTTTACATTATATCTCAGTTCTTGTTGTTCAATCTATTGCTTAGCATTGCTATTATGCAGGATGCGAATGGTGGTTATGGTGGCGGTCCTGGTCAGGTGAGTCCTATCTTCGCTCTACATTCATTGGAATTTCATGGTTTCTTTTCAAGTCTTACAATTATTTTTGTGTGATCTAGAGCTTTACATTGAAGTAGGCGGCCTTGGAGTGTGTCCCTTAAGGAAGTTACTTCCCTTCTGTCTAAATGGTTATGGAGAATCGAATGTGATGAAGATGCTCCATAGAAGTCTGTGATCATTTCCAAGTATAGCCTGAGTAACTTTGGTTGGGATATCAATCCAGCACCCCATAGAGCCATTGTTTGGAGTCTCTGGTAGGAACACAATAATCGGGTTTTAAGGAACATAGCAGAAAGTTCGCAATTTGTTAGTAGTCGGATCTTTGTCAAATGCCATCTTGGGATTCCTTTCTTGACAATTTCTGGAATATTCCCATGTTTGATATCATGCATGCTTGGAAAGAGTGTATTGGATTGGCATAATTTCCATTTTTGCATTTATTTTTTGCTTGTCTTTTTTGGGGTGTACCGGGTTGTAGGGTTTTTTTTTTGGTGCTTTCTTTGTTTTCTGTATTTGCACTCCTTGTGCTTTCTCCTTATTAATATAGTAACCATTTCAATATATATATATATATTTATAATATTTGTGGCCTTCAAAATCATATTTAGAGTGATTCAAGCTAAATTATAAGCAAGTCTTGTATCCTAGTATAGATATTTCCGACCAACTCATTTTGTTGTCTAAATGCATTAAGAATTGTTGATATATTTTTTATAATTTTACAAAGAAATATATATATATATATATATATATATATATATATATATATATATATATATAAAATAAGGAAGTGCAACTTGATGTTCAAGAGACAGGTTCACATGTGATTCAGCTTAAAATATGGCACGTGTTGATTTTACAAGTAATAGTTGAGCCTTCTGATCATTAAATAAATTATAAAAATCCAAAAAATCAAGAAAATGAAATAGAGAGCACCCAATGCTCCCGTTTGGGTTTTAGATATATAGTAGTGGAGTAAATAATTAATAATAACATTAAAAACATTTATGTTACTTTAATATTAAAAATAGATACCATAGCTTTTGCTTTTGATATTTAGTGGGGTATTCTTCTTCTGACCTGAAGTGACTTGCTTGTCCCAAACAGTTACCTCATTTGGCAACTACTTATGCAGCAGTAAATTCACTTATTACCTTGGGTAGCCAGAGGGCATTGTCATCAATAAATAGGGTCAGTTTTGTATCATATTTTTGTCTATTTTTTGTGGTATTTGTTCACAATTTATAGAAGTATATTTGATTGATGGTTCTTGAATCTTTCAGAGACAGAATGCGCGAATTCTTGATGCAGAGGAAAGATCCATCTGGAGCTTTCAGGTGTGAGATCATGTCCCTCTCAGCCTAGTGCAACTGCAATTTATTTTATTTTATTTTTTCAGTTTAAGGAGGAAACCTCATTCCACTTCACTTTGGGCATACGTTGGTCATATTTGTGTTGATTCTATTATCGTGAAGTAGTAGAAATGTTGACATTAGAATGGTTAAAAGTGAACCTTTGCATGTTTATGGTACAGAGAATTGATCTACGATGATGGAATGACATGACAATGAACAAAAATGCATGGGTTGGGGAGGGGGTGGGGGCATTTGTGGTGTTTCGTATGGATAATTTGAACTTTTTATTTTTGTCAATCATCCTTGCCTTCTGATTTCATTCCTTTAAGATTTTATTTTTTGTAAACCATTAATTTTTGTATGGCCTATCTCACAAGGCTAGGATGGTTAGGTGGGCTGAAAGATCAATAAACAATTGTTGGTGTTGTCCTCTACAGATCCCACTCACCAGCCCAGATAGGCCCTACAAAAGGTTATTGTCCCAAATCTGTTATGTAAAATCTTAGAAGGAGATTCTAAGATAGTTGTTGGTTGGGCTTCTGGTTCTCTTTGTCCATAAACTTATTTAGATAAAGTTGAAAGGATTTGTCATTCCATTGATGTTTTCGGTTTTCCGGTTTCTTGGTACCTCGCTTTGCAAATTTAGAGGCAGATGAGTTGGTGTGTCAGGGTTTGACTTTCCCGTTGGAAATTGTTAATAATTTTATGTAATTTTTGAGGAGAGGTTTCTTGTGTGGCAGTCTTTTTGTGCTTGCTTGTTTTGGTCTTTTGTCTATCTGTGTTCTCTTTTTGTGATTAACGAAATTATCTTTCAAAAAAAAATAAAAATTCATGTGTAGTTGTGTGCATCTCTGTGCATATCTTTCTCTATAGATTAAACGGAACAGTTTCTTACTAAGTATCATACTTTTGTGGGGCCCACTTATGATAATTCAAAATCTTAGTACCTACTCGTTTTTACCAGTAAGCACCCACCCCTTTAAATTAATACAGCCTAGTTACACCAATCCCCTATTTATGTTAGATTTTTCTCAAAGAGAACTTGTATGAGAAACTTTGAACCTTGGGCCCTGAAATTGATGGTAAATAATTTCCAAGTCTGAGGTTTTGCCCAATAGTAATTTCAAGACTAGTGCTACTTCTGCAGTACTAGTACTACAATTACTACTATGAGTGAGGTCCATCACTGTGGTATTCAGATGCGCCTTGGGCCTTAAACTTGGACCTCACCTATGGAGTCTAAGCTTGGTATTTTTCAGGTTCTGTCCAGTCAGATCTAAAGTTAGACCTTACCCATTTAGAGTACCATCTGTATCCTTTCCATGCAAGCCATGTTAAAAAAACTAATAGGTAGGAGTGTTAGTGGAAATTGTGCATAACTGCTATTCATGTGTCCTTTCATGAAAGGGAGAATGAAAGCAGTTTATGAATTCATTTCTTTCCTTCGATATTATATTTTAGTTTCATATTATGCTGAAAGTACTAAAGAAAGAAATAGTTCAATGCTTCCCTCATTTTATTGTCTTCTTTCTAGCTCTCAGTTGCTCTTCTCAACTCATATGCTTTTTCATCAGACAGATTGATTGCATGACCCCGTCAGAAAAGCATATACATAACTTTTGTATGTTTAAACATGATCTAGCATATTCTGAAATTGGCTCCTCTTTTTTCCTATCAGAATGCATGATGCTGGTGAAATAGATGTTCGGGCTTGCTACACTGCAATTTCTGTATGTCTCTCTCTCTCTCTCTCTCTCTTCCTTCTATGTTAGTCTCTCAATGTGTGTGTGTGTGTATATGCCGCATGCCTGTGTATGTGTGCACATTTTAGTTAGTTATAAGGTTGATTAAAAGATGCTTCTTTTCTAGCCTAAAATCAGGGTTATATCATTCTGACCCCTGATTTTAGGCCTCTATTCTTAGGCTTTTCTAGTTGTAAACGCACAAACTTACCCCAAACGTTATATGCTTAATGTCATACTGAATAAACAGGTTACGTAGCGCTTGAGATATGCCCCTTACTGTTAGCCTTTGGTGTCTTCTAAACTGGGTTTCAACTTTCTTTGCAATCAGGTTGCAAGTGTTCTGAACATTCTAGATGGGGAACTTGTGCACGATGTTGGAAATTACATTGAGGTTGTGCCACGAAGTTTTTCCCCCCTTTTAAATCATTTGGATTTATAGCTGATTTGTACTTCCTATTGTGTCTTTGTTTTCATTTGTCTTGAATATGTTCTACTCATGGAATTGCTTTGTTAAGGATTGCTCTTGTTATGCTTGGAGTTCTACTTCGCTCAATACTCATTTGCCATGCAATTGTTGCTTTGTTCATCTTTCTCTGTAACACCTTTTTTTAATGAAATAACAAAAATGTTATTAGGAGGGAAGAAGTTGTGACATAAGCTGCCAACTAGGACATGGACTGTTATTAATATTCACGTAGGACCTGGACTGTTATTAATATTCACGTAGTAGATACTGAAGCTATAATCAAAATATTCATTAACAACACCATATCCTACTTCTCAGTGCTCAAGTTTGGTAGCGTAATATGGAGAGTTGCCTTGAATTAATGAGTAATATGGAGAGTTTCCAAGGCTTCTTTGTTACTAGCCTTCCTAGGTTCTGGTCAAATGCTAGTGATAAATGTGAAATCATATACCCTGTTCACCACTGACTTAGAGATGTAACTAATTTATTCTTTATAGAAGGATTTTTCTTGTCCATCTTCTAGTGATTGTGTTTTGAAAGGAATAGTTCAACAATTGTTTCATGGCTCCACAGGAGGTGGCTGGAAAAAAACTTAAGTTGCTAAATGTATTTTGACCCTTCTAAAGAATTTAATGGATATATTGTTTGCATATCACTAGAGGTTTATAAAAGCCTTTATCACAGTTGATAAGTGCTTGTTGTTTCAATCAAAAGGTTGTGCGTTCAAGTCCTACGGGCATCATATGAGCAGTTGGTCTATTTGTAAAATATTCACCAATCCAATTATGAGTGGCAACTTGGTGGGATATATGGCTGTGACAATGATTATTATGATGATAACAGTGACTGAAGCTTTTTGACAAGAGCTTGAAGCACAATTGTTGAGTGCTTATTATTATAGCCATAAGGTTATGAGTTTGAGTCCAATGGGCATTGGATAGTTAACTGGTCCATAGAAAAAAAAAGTGTCAAATCCAATTACAAGTGCCTAACCCAGATAGAAGGGATAAATGGCCATGTTGATGATGATGACAATGATAGTGATAACAACATAGGTAGATGTTGGTTTGAAGTATTTTTTTAACCATTTTTATTTATTTATCAGAAGGTGTGGGGTTTGATGTGCATCATTTATTTAGATCTTGGTGGATTTTTCTTTGGCTTGTGTTGATTACTTGTACATTTTGCTCCTTTTCATTATGTAAATATATTGTATAAATTTTCTATCTACTCTTCTGCTGAAATAAATCAATTTCACTCATGTTGTGTGGATGCTTGGAAATGAGTAATATCCCCTTGTCTGACACGTTTCAGTGTCAGATTCTATTACTGTCTGACATTGTTTTCCAAGGTGATAAGATATCATCATACCTTTTCTTCTTTGGAAATCTAATTAAAACATTGAAACACTTATTACTTGATTCATCATTATCATTGTGATTATTGCCACTTCGTTGTTATGAAAAGTAGATTGTATTGTGCTTTCTCTGAATGGAATTTTTTTGTCCATTGGTTGATAGCCTATCTAATTTTCTTATAACTTAAACCTGCAACCTTTGTGGTTGGAACAATGAGCACTTACCAACTGGTCTATGGGCTTTTGTTATGATATAACTTGATTTACCACACCGTTATGTTTGTTACTTGATTGTTCAAAGTAAAATTTCAACGCTACTCATATTAGTTTTACTTTGACATGTTATTTCCATTTTAGAACAAAGAAAGATTCCAGATCATTCAAAAAAAAGATTCTAGAATTGTCTAAATTGGATACCTCAGACACATCTCAGACTATAATACACACATATACATACCCATTAAACATGGACAAGATTTTTTCTTTCCTATTATCAGATAGTCATTGTGCAACATTTGGATGTTGATTTGGAACTCATGACAGATTGCACTTATCAACTTTCAAAAAAAAAATCTTATTTTTATTTTCCCATTTAGTTTCAGTTAGTGATGTCAAATTCTTATGTTTTTTGTGGATTTCGCTTCCTATAAACTCATTCTCTTGCTTGTAACTAATCAAATTGTTGTATGGACGGCAACTTTCAGCTGTCAAACATATGAAGGTGGTATTGCTGGGGAGCCTGGCTCTGAAGCCCATGGCGGGTACTTTTCATTTCTTACTGAAGTTCGTTACGATTGCCTTTTGCACCTTTTTATAACATCAAAGCATTAAGCAACTCCTTAATTTTGTTTGCTCGTTGTATTGCAATATAAAAAATTCTGCAAGAAAATGTGTACTTAGCAGCCTTTGTTGGTTGAAGATAATTACAAGCCTTCTCTTTCTTTCTATTTATTTCTTGTTTTTTGTTTTAATTGTTAAGGTACACCTTTTGTGGGTTGACCACAATGATTTTGATCAACGAGGCTCACCGGTTGGACTTGCCTAGTCTGATTGTAAGACATTTATCCCATTTCTCATATTCCCATTTAACCTACTCACACAAACACATTAGTTGTGTTTGGTACTTATTGATACACATAAATCAAGGTTGTGCCAATTTGATAAGATTGTTGGCAATATAACTTGGTATGTAGAGCTTGGAAACCATTTTATAGAATAATAAAACTAGTAAACTAGATCTGCATGGAGATGTTATTGCTGCATTCAGATCCTTTTGTTAACAGAGCTGAGCAAAATTTTCTTTCTATGCTAGATGGCATACCATAGGGATTGCAAATACTAAAAGCTGCACAAGGCATAATAAAATAGGCGACAGTTGTGTTGATCTGTAAATATGTGTAAATCATTTATCATTTTGTTAGGACTGGGTAGCATTTCGCCAAGGAGTGGAGTGTGGATTCCAAGGTCGAACAAATAAACTAGTTGATGGTTGCTACTCCTTTTGGCAGGTAATGTACTACTTCATCCACATTTTTTTTTCTCTTCTAAAAAGAGCCTCCCTAAGTTGCCAACATTCAATTCTACTAGGGAGATGTGCTTGCATTGATAATACAAAAGTTATCATCAATTGTTGATGAACAATTGAAGAAGTCATATGTTGGGGAAAGGAAGCAGAGTGATGGGAGCAAATGCAGTGCAGAGATATCCAATTTGTCTGGAGAAGAATGTGATCCATATGGGAGTTCACATAAAGCTGGTAAAACTACCATTGTTAAATTTGTATGTTGTTTATATGTTTTCAGCAGCAATGTCCAAAAATCAAATGTTACTTCATAATGAAGCAGCAAAAATACACAATTAGGAACAAGCATTTAAATTTGTTGCCAAGCAAAAAAAAAAAGGAAAAGTTTGTCTAAGAAATATATGTAAATAGAAAAAGAAATTTTAAGTTTTGATGCAATGAATTTGAAAGATTTAGTCTGGCATTATCATATTAGTATTAAAAAATAGAGAAATTCATATAAAAATACTAAAAAAAGAAGAAAGTTTTTAAAATTGGATTTGATGAGTTGGAAAGATTTGGTCCAACCTTATCATATTATTATCTAAAAATAAAGAAAACTTGTGTAAAAAATGACTAAAAAGAGAACAAGAGATTTTGTGAGTTTGAAGGATTTGACGTACAATTTTTTTGTTAGTATAGAAGTGGTAAAGTTCTGTGTAAAAATTTGTGAAGTGGAGAAGATATCTATTTCAATCTTTTGATCAGTGTTACTAGCACAAAGCACTTGCTTCTTGCTAATCAAATTGCTGGTGAAGGAAAGAACTGTTTCAGGTCCTATCGATGTCTAACCATGCTTCTGTAGAATTTTGGGAAGGTTGAAGCACACAAAACTGCATCTTCATCATTGTTACCTCCAGTGGGCACATTTTTTTTTTTTTTTTTTCAAACAGACAAGCAAAATATCATTAATGAAAAAGAGAAGTACAAGAGCGCTTGAGGCTTGTGTATAAGAGAGTTATACATGACCTGACAAAGAAAGTACACAAGGTATAAAGAGAAACAAAATACTATGAACATACAAAAAGGAATCCCAAATCCCATACAACCCAAAAGAGCTTGAAAGATGTGGATCGAGGTCCTCAAGTCCCTGCTCTTTGTAGTTGCTGAGAATAAACACTTCCACTGTCGGTTGGGATCTCTGTACTCGACCTTAGCTAAAAAGTCAGCCACATTGTTCATAGAACGGTTGACATGCACGAAGCGGATGACTCCATTCCTATTCAATCTCCCAATGTTCCTAACAGTGTTGAGTAATTTTCAGGGAGGATACTTCCCTCCACTAGCCCAAGCGATTGCATTAGCGGAATCGTTTTCAATGATGAGGTTGCCATAACCAAGACTAGCCCACAGATGAGTCGCTCGCCTAATCACCCTCAACTCTGCCTCATTGGATTCCATGATCCATGTGGATTCTGAGAAGGTTAACCACATCCTTTCTTTGTTATCATGGAGGACCCCTCCAATCCCCGTCGGGCCAGTTTGCCCCTGGATGTGCCGTCGACGTTAAATTTAAAGAAGCCCTCCAGTCTTCACCATTCCACACTGGGCTTACTAGGTTTTATACCTCCTTTCATGCAGCCTTCCCATGACAGGTAAAACTCCTCTGGTGCACAGCCAACGATTTCTTTGCAGAGGGCTAACCAGCGTACTAGATATCACTTGGCCCTTTCAAACATCTTCCTTATCTCACCCAACTTATCGTCAAAGATTCTATTGTTTCTCCCCTCCAGATTGTTCAAATAATTGCCGTCGAGATCATCCTCCATGCTACCCTTCTCCTTCTTACATAAGGACCTCCTGTCCATTCTGTTAAGACCTTTCCCATCAAGTTATTTAGGACCCAAGGGGATTCCATCAATTGAAGGAATAAACTCCTGACCCCTATAGAGAATAGGCATCTACAAATGGGGTGGTCCACGGACTCCTGCCCATGACATAGGGGACACAACTCCGAGGATCCTTCAGGTAGGAGACCTCTAGTCCTTAGGTTGCGTTTGACCAAGATTGTACCTCTGACGGGTACACTTGGCCTGAATCACTTCATGCCCTTGAGAGAAGTGGTTGCTGTAGCTTTTTATGCCAGCTGCCAACTGCTTCTGTCCAAAGTTCACCTTTCTTGCTTTCATTATATGTGACATTAATGTCCATTGGATTTACATGGGAGAAAAAGAATCTCGATTACTTGAATGAGTTGGTATTGGGCGCTGATTTTGCAGGAAAGCTTTCTGACATTGGGTTCTCTTTCCTTGAGGAACGACATGAATGGGGTCCCCTGTTCAACAGCATGGCCTTGCAACAATATATACTCCTATGTTCTCAGGTAGACTTCTTCATTACCGTTTGATCTCTCTCTCTCTCTCTAGACCAGTGCAAATAATTCTGGTTGAAGTTATATACTTGTATTTTTTTTTTCTCTGTTTGATAGGTATGAATGTATGATATTATTAAGCTAATTGTGCAGGTACTGGAGGGTGGTTTCAAGGATAAGCCTGGGAAGTACAGAGACTTTTATCATACTTGTTATTGTCTAAGTGGTCTTTCCGTAAGTCAATACAGCTGGTCAAGGGAACGTGATAATTCTACCACTTTGCCCAAAGCAGTGTTGGGTCCATATTCTACCTGTTGGAGCCCATTCATCCTCTCTTAATGTTATTTTAGATCGTTACTACAAAGCACATGAATTCTTCTCAAAATCCCAGTAAGTGTCACTTTTCTTGTGAAGAACCTTTAATTGCAAACTGTAGAACCCTAATTAGTTCCTCCACTTGGGTTGGTTGCCACTGTTAGTTAATGCCTAGAAGATGTACTGGACACAGTGGAGATCTTTCGGGGTCCAGGCACCCAGTTGGTCTGTATCAGTTCATGGAAAATCGCATATGTATGAGTTGTCTTATACCTGATCATGGTTTGAAAATTCGAAATTCAGACTCAGTTTGAAATCTTATAAAGTTGAGTGACTTGATTAAGTTTTTGGACTCAACTCAAAAAACTCAGTAAAATTGTGACTCAAAATTTTGTTAAGTTGATTTGAATTGATTCACTTGAGTTTTTTTTTTTTTTAATTCTTGAACCATGCTTGTGTCCTCATTTTGTATACTTACATTCTCCGCTTGCAAGCAGGGGTTTAAAATCTTGGATTCAGTATTGGCCGATATATCGGCCACGAAATCTCTCTCTTATTATTATTATATTTTAATTATAACCATCGATATCGGACGATATGTATCGTATCAACCGACATATATAGATTTTAAAATCGATATTAAAATCCATGTTTGCAAGCGTACGAATGCATCAAATTAAAATAATAATCACTTTAAATTGAATGAAAGCTTCAAATTGTGAGATTTTTCATTATTACAGCTTCTAGTGAATGAGAAAAGCTTATCATATATGTCCTTCTCATTAAGTTATTATTCATATAAGAATCCAAATGAATGAAAGCAAAGTAATCCCATCTATCCTCTCGTATAAACCACACCAACCACTCCTTCAACATTCATAGAAATGACGTACATTTTCTGTTTTCAAAGCTAAAAAATCAAATAAAAAGATGTCATAGTGATGGATTTAATAATTGGCTAAGCATTTCTAAGGTTGGATTAGATTAAGTTCTAGCTGCTTCTATATTGAATTTCAAATTTAAAAATTAAATTTGACAAAATTGTTGAATGTATTAATGTGCATCTACAGGTATCTCTTATATAATAACTTTTATAGTTCACATTATTCATTGTACTAAGAGTAAATTTTTTTTTTCTTACTACACTAACATTAGCATTTTTATTTAATATGTAACCTTTCATATTTAATATTCAGTATTAAACATAATTTTTTTTAAAATATTGAATACTAAATGTAAAATACTGAGTTAAAAATGATGGCACGTTTGTTGTGCTTATATAGACACAAGTATACATTCACAGATAAGTAAAAAATTATATTTAAAATGGGTAAGAATTGTCAATTTCAATCTCAAATTGGGTCAAAACTAGGGCTGCAACTTGGGTCGGGTTTTGGCCAGACCAGCATGACCCGATCCGAGAAATCATGCGGGTTGGGTTGAGAATTTTGGGTCAGCGAGTCGGGTCGGGTCGGCTCTGGTTGAGGATTTTACAAATTAACCCGACCCGACCCGGCCCAGTTAAAATTAGGTTAAAATGGGTTCATAATGCGGGTCGGATCAGAATACGGGTTGATTCGGGTTAGAATTAAGATCGGGTCGGGTTGTGAAGTCCGGGTTGAGAATTTGGGTCGGGTCCGGTTGGGTTTTAAGGAACCCGACCCGCTTGACCCAAGTTGCAACCCTAATCAAAACCAATCCTACACGTTTTTTTTTCTTTTTAATCTCATGTTCCAATTCACAATTATAAGATAAAAAAGTGGCATTCTCATTAACGCTTTTTATGTCATGTTTTCATGCACATATTATAGAGAATTAGAGATTTTAAATTTTAAGAGATGTATTTACGTGTCATTAAAGGAAAATTGCATTATGATTATCTATAATTTATATAAGAAATTTAGAACTCAATATTCATAGAAATATATCTCATACAGATGGAAAGGTAACTTTTTTATTTCTTTATGCAATAACGCTTTGTATGTACATAAATAATCTTAGAAATGTATCTGATGCTTTCTTATGTTATCTATTACGCACATATTAACATATATTTTACTTTCTAATAAAGATATTTAAGAGTCATTAAAGGTAATGTTGCCCATCTACCCATCTATTATTTATATGAAGAGTAAGTATTCTTAGAAATATATCTGAATTCTAAGGTAAATAGATACTGAACAGACGTACTACCAAAAAAAACACTGATAAACTGAACTCTGATATGTGGTTGCTGTGATCATGATGCCTCTTCGATCTATCTTGGACTCTTAGTAGACTCTGTACAATCGCAGGATTTCCTTTCTAATTATATGAATCGATCCTATAAATATATTTTCTACCTTGCATTGGTTGTAAAAATTTTGCAGAGAGAATGAATGAAAGAAAGTAAATTGAGTATTAGATATTGAGAGTCAGGTTTTAGATTAATTCATGTGTATTCAAGAGATTCTTTGAAGAGATGAGATAGCTGACCTCGTTCGAAGGAAGAATTGATAGAACTGTGAACGAGTCAAAAATCGTAAATGTAGATAGAGATTTAGGAATTTATAAAAGACTTGGATTGCTATCGAATACAAAAGCAAACGTACGAATACATCAAATAAAAAATATCACATTAAATTGAACATTTTAATCATTCATTTAAGATAAATGAGATGGATAGTTTGAAATAGATTACAAAAGTCCATTTCAACTGCCCATTATCATTTATATAATTGAGTGGCTGGTGAGTTATACGGAGACTGGATTTTTACTTGAGAATGAAAGATTCTCATATATATGTGCTTCTTAGTAAGTCATTATTCATGTAAGGATCCAAATGAAAGAAAACAAAATCATCCATCTATCCTCTCATACCAACCACTCCTTCAACAACAATAATAATCTCCACAGAAATCTTGTCTGCTCCTCTCAACCACAACCCTCCAAATCCTCTCAATCTCACACAAGACATCATCTGTTGGCAGCTCAAACCTACAGTAAGGGCATGTATTCACCTTCCTAAGCCAGGGAAAGACACAGAGCCAATGAAAAACATGACCACAAGGCAATTCACAAGCATCCTTCTCTCCTTTCAACCCTTCCTTGCAGATCACACAATCCTTGCAAACCCCATCACACTCCACCAAAGGAAGCGAAACAATCACTGCCGTCGATGCAGCCGCCTTCGCAGACCCACTATTCCCTCCAGTCACCGCCATGAGAAACCGCCGGCATTTTATCGCGGTATCAATATATGGGCCCAAGATGGCCCACCCGGATGCGCCTAACCCTGATAAGTTTAGAACACTTGTTAGCATGTGGTCCATGACCCTTGCATGCCAGTCCCTGTGATCAAGCTCTGAGACTTCACACAAGGCTAAGAGCAGTAATCCGGCGTCGAAGTCTCGGCGGTTGATGAAGCCGGTGGTGACAGAATTTAGAGTGGTTTTGTGGAAGAATTGGGTGAGTTTGTGGAGAGATCTTAAGAGGAGGCGTGCGAGGAGTAATGTTTTGTGGTGCAATGAGAGGGATTCGATGTATTGGAGAGTTTGGGAGAAAAGGAGAGGAGAAGTGAGAAGAGAGAGGAGGCGTTTGGTGGTGGAGGAGAAAGTCTGAGGCTAGAGAAGGTATGAGAATGGAGAAGTGGCGGGAGTCGAGGCTGAGGAGAGCACCCAGGATTGCTTCCTTCCATTTCTCTCCATGGTTGGATGGACGGATGAAGGAATGGCAGTGTGAAACAATACCATGCAGAAGATTTATGAGATGCCCATTGACAGATATGTTTTAGGACCTTTCTCATAAAACGACAAATGTATCCCTTGCTTTGACTAGTCAATCTTATGGAATTACATATTTGCCAGTAGTTTTTCCCAAGCTAAAATAAATAAAAGGATGTCATGTTGATGAATTTAATAATTGGCTAAGCTTTTCTAAGGGTAGATTAGATTAATTTTTATAGAAAAATTGTGTACATTATATTTAATTTATATTAGAACTCGTTATTCTTAAAAATGTATGTGATACAGATAGAAAAATTATACAGTAACGCTTGTACGTAATATTTTTAAGATAACAATTCTTCTATGGATATTTTATATAATTCGACATGAGTTTTACTGTACCTTTAGAATAGACTCGCTGAACCTTTTGAATCACTTAAAGCAAAGGTTCGGGAAGTTGATTCGAAACGCAAAATGAGTAATACAGTAAAATCAATTTCAGATTACACAAAATACTTGTGAGAAGATCTCTACTCTATTTTTATGTACATAAATATTCTTAGAAATGTATCAGATGCAGAAGGAAACTTTACAGTTTTATTTCTTTATATAATAATGCTTTCTTATGTTATCTATTACACAGATATTGACATATATTTTAATTTCTATTTAAAAGTCATTAATATTCTTAAAAATGTATCTGAATTCTAACGTAGATAGATACTGAACAACTCATATGTGGTTGCTGTGATCATGATGCCTATTTGATCTATCTAAAGACTCTCAGTAGCTGAGTTTTCTGCTTTTTAGTTAATTTTATAAAAATATGTTCTTTTTAACTCAACAATAACAATTCTATAATATATTTTTCATCATCATTAGAATGTATATTTCATATTAAAAATCGATGCAACTTAACTAGAATACAATTTAAGATAAAGTCAGCCTAATTAATTTAAAATATGAGTGGAATAATCTCACCTAATGAGTTTCATTTCAGTTAAAAAAGACTTAATCCATTTTTAATTTGGAGTCAAACATTGTAGGACCTAAATTACCTGAATTATTCAAATTATATATATGAAAGAGTGATTATGTTTTTATAATATCAAGTATATTATAAAAAAAATCAATTATCTATTTAATTATATAAACTAATTCATGACACAATACAATTTAGTTTTGAATTAAAAATGGATTGAAACTAAAAAAGATAGTTAAATTGAGGACATACTAGAAGAAAATTAAGGGATAGAATGAGAAATGTGGGGCCCCCTGAAAAGTGCTTTAGGGACACATGTGTCATTTAGGAAAGAATAGGGGCAAAAAATTAATAGGTCTCCATTATTTGCACAAGATTAAGAGGTGGATTGAAGTTGTGGCGCAAGTGGTCTGAAGCGGTGTAGTTTTGTCGAGTTGTAGGCGTCGGATTCGTCTGCATTTGGCTCGTCCTTTTCTATGTAGTCTCGGATCCAATGCAAGCCATGTGTACCAGACTACAGAAATGGTTCCAATTTACAAAGTTACCAACCTTAGCACATTGATGAAAATTTTCTACTTAAAAATATTCATTCTGTATTTATTAAAAGGTTAGACGTTTAGACACCGTTCCTTATTGACAGGAGATACCATTTTTTTAAAAATAGTGTGAAATTATCATTTTACTCTTTCATTTTAAACCTTCTTAACGCATATTCAGTTCATTCGTTCGGACAATCTTATGTGGAGAGAGATTTTTAAATGAGAATGTTTTTCGACTGATTTTTACAAACAAGTTATACTGTAACTTTTGCGCGGTTGTCTCGAATTTTCAAATGGTCCGACTCAATCTGAGTTCTATATTAAATTTTTTTAATAGGCTGAATCAGATCAATTCGGGTAATGTCACGTCAATTTTAAAAAAAAACTTCACTCGACCTGACTCAAATGTAATTTAATTTTTTTTTTAATCCACTTGATTTCTCGAGTTGAATCATGCAGATCGAGTTAAAACTCAACCCAAATTTCATCCCTACTAAATGTGAATCAGTTTTCCTTCTAACATAAAAAAATGATTACTCTTCATTATTTTGAACTCAGTGTGTATAAATTAAGAGATTTACATATAGTTTAAAGATTAATGAAGTGAGAGTTCTGATAGTTTGATATTAAAGAAAATGTTAAATCTTTTTATACCATCTGAAAAAACTTCCAAACAAACTCTTAATTGCAATACAGACACAAATAACACCGGCTCCTCACCATTTTTGGCTCGGTGGGAGGAAAGAAAAGGGTTGCCTCACCTCTCACATGTGCTCCTCGTGTTCCCACAGACGTGAAATGATTAGATTATAAGAATAATACACATAACTTAGGATCCCGTGCTCATAAAGTTGGGGGCTGTGTTCCCCATTTACAAGACTGCTACCATTTCTCACGAATCCTATTTTCTCTGTCTGCGATTATGAGCGTCGACTCACGTGAAATTGTGAAGATAATTATGTAATCAGTCACAATTTATTGAAGATGAATTTTTTTCTAAAATTTGATATTTTAAATCTTTAATGAAGGAAAAACTTTGAAGTGGTTCAGTTTTGGGTTTAGATTTTTCTTTTACTTTTTTTTTTTTTTTTCTAAAATTCATTTCAGCTACAATTTTGGACCCATTGAAAAGGCGAGTTTTTCTTTTAATAATAGTTCATGAAATTTGCATATGTGACCTCGTACTCTAACTTTTTGTTCTGCAAGATAGTTTATTTGGAATATGTACATTTAAATATGAAATTCATATAAAATTATTTCGATTTGATCAATTAAATCATTTTTTTCTAAAATTTTAATAATCAAAACTACCCATCTTTCGTATATTATGCTGGTACATATATATCTATAAATTTAATAACTTTGATTATAATGACAACAACAATCTATTATTTTAAACAAGCATGATGATTAGTTCAAGAAGAGATGCATTTAGGAGAAATATTAAAATGCTAACTATGGGAGAAAGATTGGAAGGGGAGGGGGGGGGGGGGGGGGGGGGCTGTCGTCTTTGAGGGGGAAGGAAGATCTGGTTTCAATCTCTACTGTTTGCTCCATTCCAAGCTGTGGACAATAGCAGTAAATCTTCATGAAAATGAGATTTTCTCTTCTTTTTTTTATTAAATAAAAGTTTTTTTTCGTCAAGTTGCTCGGATTAAAAAAAATTAATGAGAAAACCCTTTTTCTCACTTAATAAGATAACATTTTATTTATTTTCAATAAAAATAAAGATTTGATGTAAATAACAAAAATACTAGATTTTCATGATCAACATAAGGTCAGATTTCATAACACCGGTTGGACAACACGAATCAAATTTAAACATAATTTTTTTCCTTAAAATTGTTTTGTTTGAAAAAATAGACAAACCGTGCCTCTTAGAATTCTTTCAATGAAGAGAGTTAATTAGATATTATTGTTAACTATGTGATTGTCTATTAGATTTAGTAAGATTTTGAGTTATATATGAAGAATGAAGATTATGCAGTGTACTTCATAAATATTTATCTCATCTTAATAAGAGCATACAATAAGTTTATGGTTCTATCTCTTTTCTCTAACATTCTCAAAGCCTTCTAATGAATAAACTGGTGTTAAATTTTACCTATAACTTTATGAGACAGAACTCTTCAAAAAAATTATTTTGCTTTAGTTTTAAAAAGGTGTCTCACTTATTTATACTTTTAAAAATGTTCAACTTTTGAAAAAAAAAATTAAAATTGTAAGGACGTGGAGAAATTACATGATCCATGTGACAATTTTAGGGGTGATCTTGAGTCAAACCCAGGATGAGACCAGCCTGAACCTGGGGTTAAAATATCGGCCGATACATATATCGATTTTTTAGAGCATCATATCGGCTGATATCATATCGTATCGGCCGATATTCACAATATCGGCAGTAATATCGGCCGATATCAAAATATCGGCCAATATCGAAAGAAAAGAGAAAAATATCGGCCAATAACGATATTTGTACCCCTGGCCTGAACTAGTCAACAAACAGGCTTGAACGTGTGTGCATGACTAACGGCACGGGCTCAGATTCATATTTAGCTCCTTTTATAAATGAGTCAGCTTGGACTCTTGAGTAAAGCCTGTGAAGCTCAATGGCTTTTTGACCCATTCAGCCAAATCTATATTTATTTATAAATATATTAGTACTTGAAAATATTATTTATCAACATCATCATTACTACTGTACTAGGCCCTATATTTCTCTGTCAATATATAAAAAAACCATCTCATTCAAGTTTGAAATTGGGCCTTAAAGTGGGCTTTACACTTTGTTCAATTGAAATGTGAAGTTGAGCAGTAAAGTGGGATTTAGACTTAATTCATCTAAATATGTCAATCTATAAAGGGTCCAAGGGTGGGCTTGGGCTTTTTATCGATGAAAAACAGATGATTTTGGGCTTTAACCTTCATGTTATAGATGGTCTTAAACACTGAGATACAAGCAAGCTCAGGCTTGGGCAAAGGTTCAACCCAAAACCAACCCAAGAAAAGCTCCATATAACATGTTCATTTGAGGGAGAAGAACTCTTAGAGAAAAAAAAAAATCATTTTAAGGGTATAAAAGTTATTGAGATGGTGATATAAAAATATTTTCACAATGATACTTCTCGTTAAAAAATAAATATATTGAATTTGAAAAGTCATAATTTTCAAATACTCAAAAATCAATGTTCAAAATAGAATTTCATTTGACAAATATTAAATTAAAAATAAATATATAGAAAACTATAATTACAAGGGATATCCTACAAAAGTTGCTAATGTTTCTTCTAAAAATATTAAATGTCTAAGATACTCTCTTAATTAAAAAGTTGCGATAATGAAATATCATTAGTAAGACGTACTTTTTAAACACTTTATCAAAAAATAGATGGCCAGTGTTATTAGCTGATATTTCACATGCATTTAACAATGTTTTTTTTTTTTTTTTGAATTTACATGTGGGAAACTGCGGAAAACCCAACGTAAAACTCCCGCGGGCAATACCCACTGTCCTTAGGGTACACCAAGTTAACTACATGATTTTGGTTATTGAAAAATCGTTTTGTAAAAGATAGAATGATTGGGTATAAATAGAATTTTATTTTGTTTTAATCCACGTAACTTTTAAATATTCAATGCAATTTTAGGGCTTGTATACATTTACAAAAATAAGTATTTTTAAAATATAAAATAATTTAAATATTTAAGATACTGAGAGTTTGCAATTGAAGATTCTCAAGGTATGTGAAGATCTCACAATTCTGATAAGCAATTAAGGAGATTGGCCCTATAGAATTGAGCATGAATTAAATTCAAGATCTCCACTATCTAAAGCTGGTTCTTGACTGTCAGACTAACCTCTTAAAATTTAGAACGAACTCATTGTTATTCAAAATGGGTTACATAATTTTTTTTTTCAATTACAATAAATAAATTCCCAATAGATAATTCATCTCACTTGTAAGGTCTCTGATTTTTTTTTTCTCTACCATTTGAGAAACTTGTAAGATTTTACATTTATTAATTAAATTATTTTACTATTATCATTAAAGAATAACACTTAGGTCAACTTAAGTTGATAATAAAAACAATATGGCCAGGAGTGTAGAATGCATGTGAATGTATTTCGATAAGGGAAATAATGGAATTTGAGAGAATTCACATGTATAATGTTTTAAGATAAATTTTTTTTATTTGATTATTCTAGATTATAAATTAAATGATAAAAAAATGACATTATTTGACAGGCAATATGTTTCATATCTCATTAATTTAAAAGATATATATATTTTCTATTCTATTATATAAAAATAGACATAAAATCAACTAAAGTTAATTTTTTTTTTTCCTATGGTTGGAAATTTATTGCTAGAGATATTCTAATACTGTACTTTTCCGTGCCAAAACGACGAATGTTCCCGGGGATCTGATTGGTTGCACGCTTTAACGCCATTTTCACCTTAAAAGCTGTCGGTGGACTTTCCTCACACGTGATCTGCTGTGTTTTATTACCGACCGTCCATCGTCAAAGTGATAAGGAGATAATACTCGTCAAATTTATTAAGAAGCTATATCTCAATATATTTGTATAAAAAAATATTTTTAAAATCAATTAATTATATTTTAAAATTCACAAATTTGAATTATAAAAATAAATTGTTTTAATTTTTAAAAATAAATATAATTTAATCAATTAAATTAAAATAATTTGAATAGAGTACTGATAAAAATAGAGATTTTAATGACATTATTAATATCAATATTGATGGACTCGAGTTAAGTGCACGTAGAGATAATAGGATATTTAAAATTTCTTTTAATAATAAATGTGGTATGATTATTAGCTATTTAAATATCAAAATCTATTTTTGATAAAACTTCTACCGATGTGATATAAGGTCATAAAAAATTATGACCACTCTTATTATTCCTCTTTTAAATTAGTTTCTTTACATAAACACATCGACGTAACAACTATATTGACTGAATATCTTTTTAATTTTTAAATTGTTAATCAAAATATAGTTCGTTACATTTGTTTCCAAAATATTTAAGGGTACAATTCCATGTATTACAATATCTCCATAGCTACTTGATTTATACTGAATATAATAAAGGTTAAATTAGAATTCATTGTCAATTGGCGCTTTTATTTTTTAAATTAAATGAATAAAAAATATTAAATAAAACTTTATTATCATAATGAGGATATTGAAAACTTCTAATTTAATTAACTGTATAAGATATTGCCGCTTGAATGAATGGACTTTTGATAAAGAATTAATTTAGCGTATTTTTTACTTAGTGGAACCTATTATATTATGTAATTATACCAGAGCAACTACTTTAAAATCCCACGTGTAAAAACAAGAAAATGCGCAGAAATGCAAGAATTTCTAAAACTAGAAGCGAGCAAAACGAAGTGGGTCTCAGTCCAAGTCCGAATAAGGGGCCACTTTCCATGCATTAATCATATCTCATGTTAAATTTGGATCAAGTCAAATTGAGTTTTGATAAATTCATCAAATTTATATAAAAAATTATTGAATTCAATTCAATTTAAATTATCGACCCGAGTTATTCAACCCAATTCAATTCAAATTTTTTATCCTATTCAATTCAATCAAAGTATTGATTTATAACTTGATTATTCGAATTAGATTGAATTGTTTTCAAAATTTTCAATCCCTAAAACCCAATCCAAATCACGACAATTCATAGTTTTCTCATAATTAAAGTCACATGATTTTTCATCCACTATCCCAACAACAAAAGTATGCAAAAAATAAGATGGGTACAAAGTAATCATTCACTCGACCATGCTCCTCAATCCACTTGACTACGCTTTCTATCTTGCAGAGTGGGGTCTACCTACAACGTATTCGTGAAATCTCAGCCCTTCACCTCAAGAGCCCCACCTAATGGGTTTACCGCTCATGTGGACCAATTGACCTGTGAACCTTGGTGGGCCAGACTTTTAATTGTTGATAGAATACAAAGTTATTGCAAACAGTATTGTCTCAAGACTCAATAAATGATTGAATGGATCTTTTATAAAGATCTATATTTGAATATAAAATTCAAAAAAGAGAATTTAAAGAGCTTAAAAATGTCTTATTTAATTTACTTGAGGTGATTTTCGGTAGACCGTATATTTAATAAAAAATCTATTAAAAAGCTTACTACTATTCTATTTTGTGAGCTCTATTCAAAAAATCCAAAAGCACAATATTTTGCTTTTTATGACATATAAGTCAAATGAGCTACTATTTGACTTTATTTTAGCCCATAATTTGGTCATATCAATTTTATTGATTTTTTATAAAATCTAATATTTACTGAACTTTATATTTTTGTAAGGTTTAGCTTTGAAATATGGTAGCCCAACACTTCTCACAAAACACATGATGAGTTCATTTAAATATATGACAATAAAATGAATAGTTAAAATAAAACTAATTATAACTTAGTTTTAAAATTATACATGAGAGAGTTCTGATTAAACCTCACTTGACATGCGGTTTCTATAGTGTGAACAATGAATGACCATAATAAGTCTATAAAAAATAAATATTTATAATCAAATGGCATCAAAAAGATAAAAAAGAAATATGTTGTTAAATATTATTATTTTTATAATTTTAAATTGATTATATCACTAAAAATAAAAATAAAATACATTTATCATTAGTTTTAAAAGTTATTTTTGAAGTTTAATAAAACTAAACTCTATTTCCAAGAGTTGTGGATGAATATTGTCGAAACTGAAACTGTAGTTGGATAAAAACAGTTTGTATGAAACTTATATGATCAAATTAAAAAAAAAAGTTTAAAGTTTAAAATAAAGGAGATGATATATAAAACCTACTAAACCTTTACGGTCAAAACGGAATGGTCAAACTGATTTTAAGGAAAAAAAAAGAAAAAAGGTTGTTCCCTTTCTTTCACAAACGTTGACAATCCTTGAGTGGCTTTTCGTCTTCACGTGGTCTCAACTCACAACTCTCAAATTGATTGAGCCGAAATAGTACGTGAAATTTTCAAAATTTTAAAGTCACAAAATTAACATGAGATAAAATTTTATGTACTTTATTATATATATCATTTTCTAAATAAGCTACTCAACTATGCATTGCCATGTCAAAAGTTAATAAATAATATCTAATTATAATGATTTAGAAGTTTTTTTAAATTTACGTGTGAAAAATCGTAGGATTTTTAAAACATACTAGAATTAAACTATGAAAATTCAAACTGATAATCTCTCATTTCTCGAGACAATTAGTTAAATTAGACTCATATTCAAATAGGTAGTACGGGTCTCCGTTTATACACCCACATTTTCTGCCTCTACACACCCATTTTCGGGTGGACGTGGCTAATTACCATTTGGCCCCTGCGTTTACATTCGTTCAAACGAATTCCCAGTTCATTTCGTCATTCGTTCGAATGAATGGACACATACCCCATCTAATTTGATTCGTTTGAATGAATCCTCCTTATAAATCCATTGGTTCGAATGAATGAAACGGGTGAACAGTAACGCGCGTTACTGTTCACCCGTCATCGAATGAATGAAATGGGGTGAACAGTAATGTAGGTTACTGTTCACCTGTCTGATTGAATGAATCGGAATGAATCTATTTTTTTAAAATTTCAAAGTTATTTTTTAAGCACTGTGTATTTTTAAAATTTCTCAAATTAAATATCTGGACTAATTATTATAATCTGATAAAAATACTTTAAGACTTTAAGGTCTTTTGACACTCCTAAATATTAAAACACAGTATTTTATAAATAAGGGTATCCCTAGGGTGTGTCGAAAACACATTTAGGAGTGTCAAAAGACCTTAAAGTCTTAAAGTATTTTTATCAGGTTATCGTAATTATTCCGGATATTCAATTTGAGAAATTTTGGAAATACACGGTACTTAAAAAATAACTTGAAGTTTTAAAGGAGATTTTATTATTTAATACACTATGCACATTAATTTTTAAGCACCGTGTATTTTCAAAATTTCTCAAATTAAAATTTGGACTAATTACGATAACTTGATAAATATACTTTAAGACGTAAATGTCTTTTGACACTCCTAAATATATTTTTGGCACACCCTAGAGATACCTTTATTTGTAAAATACTGTATTTTAAATATTTAGAAATGTCAAAAAACCTTTAAGTCTTAAAGTATTTTTATCAGATTACAGTAATTAGTCCAGATATTTAATTTGAGAAATTTTAAAAATATACAGTGTTTAAAAAATAACTTTAAAATTAAAAAAAAAACTGATTCATTCGAATGAATCATTATAATTCATCAGTTTGATTCATTCTAATGAATTTATTCATTTTATTGAATCATACTAATTCATTCAATCAGACGGGTGTTGCTTTTCACTTGTTTCGTTCATTCGAACCAATAAATTTATAAGAGGGAATGAAAATGAAAGAGCAAAATAATAATTACCTATCTCCACCTAAAAATAAGTGTGTAAAAGCAGAAAATTCGGACCCGGGAGTACGAGACTTATTTCCAAAACCCCGTGATCCTAGGACTTTAGACCCGAAATGTCTGGACTCTGGACATGACCCAATTTTGAAAACGAGTCCAAAAGGCATAGATTCTCGACTCTCTTTAGTCGGGTCGGGCATCTCGGGTCTTTGGTAACCAATTAACCATTCATTGACATTGTAGGAATCCAACGAAAAAACGTGCCTTTGTGGGAAAAAAGACGTTAATTTTGGCATTGACGTTCTCCGTGCTAGGATTCATCGCTCCGCAAACCGCAAGGTTAAACCCGCCCTGCCATGTCCCACGCCGTCGACTGCCCCACTATAAATAAGCAACATCCGTGGACTGTAAGAGGAGAAAGTACTGACATCAGTTCACAGCAATCGAGAGCAAGGAGAAGAAGAAGATCCATAGTCCAAATTAACTCGAGAGTTGGGAGATCCATCCATCCATCCATCCATGGATCAGGCCAAGACCAAGGGGAAAACGAACTTGCCTGTCATCACTTTCGAGCACAAGCGGTAAGATCTCCCCTAATCCATGTCCTCACTTGATGCAGTTTCCAAGATTCTACTTCATCGATCTGTTAATAGATCGTTGAGTGATTTAATGGTTGATGATTATGATGTGTTGTATTTTGCGATTTCTGGCCCACATCGTTTTTGTTGGCTACTTCTCAGCCATTGATTCCAAATTTAGAACGTTATCAAGTAGAATGGACGGTTAACATGCGCTAGAATTTGGGGTTTAGGGCTACTGATTTCTTCAATTGTATTTTATTTTTACGATCTGATGACTGCTTTTCCTTTTGGCAATTTAAATTCGTGTGTGATCCAACTCCAATG
The DNA here is from genome assembly GCA_022113865.1 of Chimonanthus praecox. Classification (NCBI taxonomy): domain Eukaryota; kingdom Viridiplantae; phylum Streptophyta; class Magnoliopsida; order Laurales; family Calycanthaceae; genus Chimonanthus; species Chimonanthus praecox. The sequence goes on along the minus strand of CM039086.1, from coordinate 4,377,545 downwards.
AGCGGTTTGGATTGAAATCCTTTTGAAGAAGTCGAAATCTTCAGTTGGAACTTGAGTGAAAAACGATACTAGTGTATGGTGCTGCGAGCAATGTTAAAACACATTTATGAATTCTACTTTGCTAATGTGTTATTTGGAGTAATCACGTTTGAACTACTTATTTAATTCAGCCACTGTTGACTATTCATATGAACAGAATGTAAAGTGGATATCTTTCAAAAAAAATAAAAAAAATAGAATGTAAAGTGGTTGTACCTAAAGCATTTCCTAGTGTTCTATGTTAGTATTGCCTTCAATGTAGTTATGTGGTAGACGGGCTAGACTCTTCATAGAGGAAAATTTTGTGGCAGCTTACATGAGGTGCAAACGTACCTATCTATAATACTTTAATCAGGGTCCCAAAATGTGGATGACCAATAGTGCCATAACCACAGTGATTAATAATATGGATCTGACTTCACTTGAAGTTCGTTTGTACGGCCCATTTTATTGCCCTTAATTAGATGAGTATGATGATCTGTGTGCCACACCCAAGCCTTGATGTGGTTTATGATTTGGATGGTTCAGATTGGCTTACATTTTGCCACAATGCAGAGTGTGAGATGCCACAAATTGGTTATATGTATGTAAACCAGAGCTTAACCATGGTGGATAGATAATTGGAAAAGTTATTCTTCTTCTTCAAATTTGGATAATGCTGTCTTGAACAGGGATGCATATGGATTTGCTGTTCGACCACAACATTTGCAGAGATATCGAGAATATGCAAATATTTACAAGGTATGATGCTACTCATTTTCCTTTTCATTTAGGTGACATTTGGTTATAGTCTTTAGTCTATGGAATATAATTTGCCAAATAGGACTTTAGATAAATGGGATAAAGGACTTTAATGATGATGACACTGATGATTTTTAAGTTGCATTTGGATGTGAGATAAGTGTAAAGTCAGGTTTTCATATCAATTGGAGCAAACTTTTGGTTGAAAAATCCCACTTTATAGACTCAAAATTTTACCTTGTTCCTTGTTTGTGTTCGCTAGTGAAAATGTTAGCGAAACAATTTTACACTTACGTGAAGAAACAATTTTACACCTAAATGTTTCATTATCAGTGGGAGAACATCAACTTGGATAAATGGTATTCAGTGTCCCCTAAAGGTGAATACATTTGCATCAGCAAGGGAGGTGAATGCACTCCACTTTTCACCTCTTAGGTGTCTTTCAAACAGGGCAAAATCACTCACCCCAGTGAAAGACTTCTCTCACCCTATTTATTCCACTTCCAAATACCACCTTTGCCTTCTATTAATAGTTTTGTTGATCTATTTCTCTGGCTTTCAGGAAGAAGAAGAAGAAAGATCAGACAGATGGAAGGATTTCCTAGAAAGGCAGGCTGAGTCTGCTCAAGTTCCTGTAGATGGATTAGATACTAAGGAAGATAATGCAGCAGTATTACGAGCTCAGGATACTTCTGAACAGGGAGAAGAAAGCATATCGGGAAAGGATGTTGGAGAAGCTGATACTCAGAGTGGGGACAAATGCAGCAGCTTTTTGACGCAAACTTCTTTAGAGAAGGAGATACCGGTGAAGGAAAAAAGAATCCACAGGGTCCAAACATGGACTCACATAAGATCATCTCTCTGTGCCATTGAACATATGATGAGTTTTCGAGTGAAGAAGAAGTGCGGTATTTCAAAAATGGATAGAGTTGCTGGAGTTGGAGAGCATCTTGCTCCAATTGATGAGGCAAGACCCTTGAAAGTAACTTCTGAAGATGACTCTGAGGATGAGTTTTATGATGTTGAGAGGTCGGATCCAGTCCAAGATGCAGCATCAGGTGATGGCATCAATGCATCTATGTATGGAAGTCGAATTTCAGATGGAGCTTCCACAGACCCCTTTTTTCCCTGGAAAGAAGAGTTAGAGAGTCTTGTTCGTGGAGGAGTTCCAATGGCTCTCAGGGGAGAGGTACAATCAATAGTCTAATTTGTTTACATCTTTAAAAGTTACGTTAGGATAGTCTCTACAGTGTGCATGGGTTTTACGTAGGTGGAATTGATACACTCATAGCCCCATTCCCAATAGCTGATTCATTTCAGGTGAAAACCAAAATGAATTCACTGGTCGTTTCAGGCAGGGAAGTGCTTAAGAAGTGGAAGCCAACATGACAAGTTGACAACTTTCTGTGCTGACCACAATTCAATGCCTAATTGATTGTGTCAATATGGAACAATGACCATGTACAGTGCACTGCAAGAGAACTTGGTTCTCATGTTCCATTTTCACAAGTCAAAGGGAGTTTTACTTCCACATCTTTTTTATGAGATAATTTTACTTCCATAACTCCCAGCAAATCATGATCTAGGATGTGTCTGAATGTGTCTTTGTAGATAAGCTTCACATTTCCTTCCCTCTTGTGATTACAGCTATGGCAAGCATTTGTTGGTGTCAGGGCACGGAGGGTTGAAAACTATTACAATGATTTGTTAGCTCTGGAAAACAAGGCTGATGGTGGTAAGGACCATGACAATTATGTTCCAAACAAATGCAGCGAGGGTCCAAAAAAAGATTATGGATGTGCAGGCGAGAAATGGAAAGGGCAAATTGAGAAGGTCATTAGATTCATGACAAAACCTAACATTCTGAATTCACTTGCAGTTACTTGCTTTAAATAATAAATTAGTCCTTCATCATTGGCCTGATTGCATTTTATTCATATAGGATTTGCCTCGAACATTCCCCGGCCATCCTGCTCTGGATGAGGATGGAAGAAATGCTTTGAGGCGTTTACTTACAGCATATGCTCGGCATAATCCATCTGTTGGGTACTGCCAGGTAACTAGGATTTAAAAACTCATGGGCTTTCCTATTGGATTTGCCTTATTTGTTTTTAGCTATGTAACCACTACATCATCAAAAGATTTCTCAATATGGATCTCATATTTGAGGTGAACATGGAAGCATGTAGATACTGAGTTGCATGATTGGATCTGACACTGTTATGAGGCGTCCCACGTCCAATTCAGAAAATACAAAACGTAGAATACATAGATTCATGGATTTGTCATGATAACATTTAAAAAAACACTTCAAATATCATTCAAGGAACTGTCTATTTTTAAATAAGAAATAATATGAATAATTAATAAAACTAATGTATGAACACTACTCTAGAACATTACATAATAATATATTAATATCTTATCATTTTATTTATATTTTAAAAGAAGGAAAATGTATTTATTTTTGTCAACTACAAAACAAGGCTTATACGGATAGTAGAAGAATCCAGTTTTGTCATGAAGAATTTCATATGAAAATCCATTTCGATACTTGATACATTGCTTTAAGTGTTTACATTTCTAGAGAGAGTTCTGGTGTGGTATTGTTGGTATCATTGCACCCAATACCATCATGGTATAATTGCCAGCAAACAGTTTCAAAAAGATATTTTCTTCAATTATCTTATAAAATATTACCTTTCAAAAAAAAATTATCGTATAAAATATTACCTTTCAAAAAAAATTATCTTATAAATATTCCTGCTTTTTAATTTTTAAAATTCAATGGTCAGATGGTTTGCACTAATTGTCGTTACCCATTACTGGACATTGTAATTTCTATGCATTCTCTGGCCATCACTGGGTCATCCTGCAGTAATATTTTTAATTATTAAAAAGAAAGTAGTTTCTAATATTTTGCAGTTCTTTTTTTTTTCTTCCCTTATCTACATTTTGTTCTATTTGGTGATAGTAATGTGGGACTAGCAACACTTATTTGCTTTCTTTGCAGGCCATGAATTTCTTTGCAGGTTTGTTACTACTGCTGATGCCTGAGGAAAATGCTTTCTGGTAAGTACTGGGCACCATTATCGTTAGATGTCTATAATGGGTGACCTATTTGAGCCCCTCCCATTTTCGATGACAGTAGCTTATTCCTTAAGTTACTTTTTTAGATCTTGCCTTTCTCCAAATGTGGAATGTAAATGCCTGGTAGTAAATAACATAGCTGATTTGTTTATACTGGTCTTAAGTATCGATGAAATCCTTCAGGACGTTGGTGGGTATCATTGATGACTACTTCGATGGCTACTATACAGAGGAAATGATTGAATCTCAGGTCACGTCTGTGTGTCTTTCTTTTGATTATTCTGAATGATCTAGCATTCACTTACTAATTCCAGTCAATGAAGAGGACAGTAATTTACTATAGTGTGTAGTGTTTCATTTTTAAAATTTCTAATTTAAGGTTATTTGTTGATGTAGGTTGACCAACTTGTTTTTGAGGAGCTAGTGCGTGAGAAATTTCCAAAATTGGGTTTGTGTTTCTGATCTTTAATATTTTTACCTGTCATTCTGATATTAAGTTTGCAAATTTCTTACTTGATACATTCTTCTGGTGCAGTTAATCATCTGGATTACCTGGGAGTGCAGGTGGCCTGGGTTACTGGGCCATGGTTTCTTTCAATTTTCATGAATATGCTTCCCTGGGAAAGTGGTCAGGTTTTATTTTATTTCTCATTTATGCATCTGCTTGATTCTTTAGCCATCACCTTGGTCTTTGCACCTGCATGTTTCTCAATTTGTGGGGTGATGATATGTATCTCTAGTTTCTGATGGATTTTTTTGAATTCAGTTCTCCGGGTGTGGGATGTGCTTCTTTTTGATGGAAATCGTGTCATGCTATTCCGAACGGCACTTGCTGTGATGGATTTATATGGTACTGGGTAATTAAATTTGATTATATGATGACTGCTCTGTAAACTGTTAATAAAATTTTGTCAGGAACTGGCCTGTTTTCTAGGAACAATTTTAATAATATTTGAACTATACATGCTGATTTGTGCTTTACAATCTGTAGGTCCGGCACTGGTTACAACAAAGGATGCTGGAGATGCAATCACTTTGTTGCAGTCTCTTGCTAGCTCAACCTTTGATAGTAGCCAACTTGTCTTGACAGCTTGCATGGGTTATCAAGCAGTCAATGAACCAAGATTGCAAGAGTTAAGGAAAAAGCACCGACCAGCAGTACTAACCATCATTGAGGAACGATCCAGAGGGCTTCGTGCTTGGAGAGATTCTCAAGGTCTTGCATCTAAGCTATATAGTTTCAAGCATGGCCCAGATTCACTGAGACCTGAAACAGGTCAAGCAGAAGGATTAGGTGAAATGCATGCTAATGGTGGACTTTCAGAGTCTGACTCAAAAAATGTAGATTTTCTCAATGATTGCAATGGGGATTCTGATTTGGATTCTGTTCCAGAGCTAAAAGACCAGGTTAAGTTTTGTCATCCACACTTTCTATCTATGGACTTCATTAACCTTGTGCTTTTATTTTATATACCAGTATTTCATAGATATGAATTTATGTAAGGGAGTAGTCTTGTTATGCCATTCTAAATTATTTGGCAATTTAGCTATTTTCCCTTATTTCCTAAATTGGTTTCTAAGGAAAAGAATGTTATTCTCAGGTGGTGTGCTTGAAGGGTGGAGTTATGCAGGTTGCTGGAGGAGAAAAGATCAGCTGTCCTCAGGTTAATTTATTATTATTTTTATTTTGTAAAAAGTATTCTCTTTCTTTTTCCCTCTAAATTTTTTATGGTGTCTAGTGTGTTAGGTCAGTTACAGCATAATCATCAGTCTTAGTTATCAAAATTTTGACCTTTTTTTAGTGATATCCAATGTATGTATCTTGGAAATGGTGATGATGCCCTTGACATCTATGCATCAGGGAAAAGCAAAGCATAAGTTTTATATGATAACCCATTGTCTCTTGTAGATCTCATCACAGTGATGTTGTGACATTATAGTAGTTACCGAGTAAAATAATGCTTAGTAAAGTTAAGGTGGCTCCTAGGTGTATAGTTTGTGCCTTCAGCTCCTAGGACCTCTTGTGCCTTGGCACATGTTATTCAGCAATGCTTTTCACACTTAAACTGCCACCACTGCCCTAGATTATTGTCATTACCCCGACATCATTACCGCTATCAAAATCTTATCCTATCTATCTGGGACCACTAAGTTAGCTTTGTCCCCATCTTTCTCTCTCCTCTCTCTCCCTCCCAAAAAAAAAAAAAGAATAGCTTTTTTCCACTTGCTACTTTATATCTGTATTTAGGGCTACTTTTTTTTTTTTTGTGTAGTTAGGGCGCTTCTTTGTCACCTCACAATCTAACATGTCAACTTTGCTTACTTCTTTGTGACTCTCTATTGGTCTTACCCTCCTATTAGTTCCTTGTGCTTGCATCATTGGATTCTTAGTATAGGTTCAGTTCCATTATTATGTCTCAAATGACATTCCTTGTTTTTTTTTTAGTCACCATTTGTGATTCTGATAACCCAGATAGATGGATAAATGGTTGTTGATGATGATGATGATTTATTATGTATTCATGTTTTATTCTACATACCCATCTTTAGAATATACATGTTAGCTCATCATTGTCATTGTCAAAAGCCACTTTCCCATCTACCTTGTTAGCTGTGTGTGTTTTATCTTCTTGTCTTACATTCAATTCTATATCTACTAAATAAGCCTACATTAGGCAATGTGCTGGTCTAAATGCATCATTAAACACAATGTCTTATAGATTGTCATCTTGATTACTGTCCCTTTAATCAAAGTGGCACTAAAAGATCTTGATTACTGTCCCATTAATCAAAGTGCATTAGAAGATAGACAGCTATCCATTTTGTCCAACCTACCCTAGTCCATATCAATAAGGTACTTAGAGATTCCAAGTTTGCCATCCTTTAATAATCCAACCTCTGGACATGCAGAAATATCTTCATTCGGTTGCTACTAGAATGATTTCATTCATAAGCCTTTCACTGAACTTGCAGCTTATCATCTACTTTATTTGCTTTCTACTCTGATTAGTTAGAGCCATAATTTGTAAACATACAAGGATTTCTTGATTAGATGCTGTCATGTTATCCATGACCAAGTAAAACAAATTAGGAACTCAAGCAGATCCCTGGTGCAGCCAAACTCCACTCAATTGGAGTTGGTCATGTTACTTTGTTTCTAATTGAAAAGTTGCCTCAATGGCACATATAAGAAAATGGTATCGAACTTACATCACTTGTATCTGTATTCCCTGTGGCCTGATTTTGGAAAGAGCTTCCCAAAGTGATAATCACTTTTAGCAGAATTACTGGTGATGTCTAGATGAGTATGGCTTGTCCGTAGCTTTGAAAATTAGGGAAATCCAAGTGGTAACGTCTTCTGTTGTATGCATTACTTCTTCCTCGGTTCAGAGACTCATGTTTCCCTGAAATGATATTGCTTGTGCTTTTTAAACCTTAGATTGAAGGATGTTAATTATTGTTACATAAGTAAGTTTAGTCAGTTGTTTTCCGTATGGCATTAAAATTCATCTGTGGTTCCTTTTTTGGCAGAGCTGAAGAGCTAGAGACAGCACTGATGGAGATGGTCAAGCAGGACAACAGACGAATTTTGAGTGCTAGAGTATGTTTGAGGCATATTTAATAATACTATATTATTGTATTTGTTCAGTGTATTTAATTTTCTGAGAATATTTTTTTGTTTGTTAAATGTTGATGACCAATATCATTTTTGGTCTAATTATCTTTTCTAGTCAAGCATGAAAGTTTTTATGTTTCTGATCAGATTCACTTGTTCCATGTAAAAACTTGGAGAATGGTGGATTTTGAAACTGTTCTGATATCTGTTTAATACAATTGTTAGGTTGCAAAAAGGTATTTTTGAGTCTGGTGTATATATTTTTGTAAGGTAATCATTCTATTGAAGATTGAAAAAGAATGCAGTGAACAAGAACTCAGGGAAAGCTACACCAAAAAAACCAGGCCAACCTCCCAATAGGTGGGAACCCCCTACAAAGCAAAACCAACCTGCACAAAACTAAGAAAAGGACTCAGCAGAGAGAAAGACCCCTGCTTAGCTAACTTGTCTGCTTTGGAATTGGCAGACCTAGGGACATAGGACACTAAAAAATTACAGGACCTAAGAGATTTTCTTCTTTTTTCTACTTTATCCAGCACCCACCAAGGGCACAGTCTGCCATTGACCCAGCTAATAACCACTTTAGAGTCACCCTCCAGAATATCACCCTGGTTGAAGGTCCTGCTTGGCCTTTCAATGTTTTCCCATTCTCTCATTGTTGTTTGCTGGAATTTGTCATGCGCACACCATACCTGTCCATTCTTGAGGAAAAGATTCATGCACCATTCCTGTCCACTCTCTCTGTCTCATGAGGTGGATTGGCTGTGGAGAGTTCTAAGCTATCTATATAATATCATCTCAAAGGCACTGTAAAATACATCTAGAGAAATGACATGAGAGCTCAAGCCTCTTTCCAAGGAGCCATCGTGAATGGTAGACGAGGTCTAGATGGTATATTTGTGGCCACTGAATGCTTTGACTCTAGTAAGAGAACATATGCAGAATTGACCTAGCAAAGCTGTATTGTCGTCTATTGGAGCTTCTTACGTACCAATTGCAAAGGATTGATTTTGGATCCAATAAGCAAGCGTGGATATTAGAATACAGAAAGTCATATAGCAGCTTTTTGATTAATTTCTTAGGAATAAAAAGGACTCTTTTGGCAATAAATAGAAATGAACTTTCATAGTAAAAAACGTACGGAAAATTTTGAAGTATTAAACCGAACCATACAACTCCCCTAGCAGCATAATTCTGATTCAACCTTAATGTGCTTTATATAAATGTTGTGTCTTCACCATTGAAACATTCTCAAAGCTTTTTTTCTCTAATCAAATTGTCTATGTGATGCACTAGTTTATATTCTAGTGCTTGGTTTTGGCTTGGTTTTCTGTTCATATGGGACTCCTCTGTTTAGACTCTCTTTCAATCTCACGAAATGCTTGATTTTGCTTAAAGCATCCTGAGAAGCATTTTTTTCTGTATAGGTTGAGCAGTTGGAGCAGGAGGTATCTGAACTGCGGCAAGCCCTTGCAGATAAGCAGGAACAAGAACATGCCATGCTTCAGGTGTCATTTTCTTTTTTATTCCCCATTTCCCTTTATAAAGTTTTTAGTGAAGGAACCTCCACTTTCTTGAATTTGTACACTTACATGAATACTATAGGTTTTGATGCGGGTTGAGCAAGACCAGCGGGTAACAGAGGATGCACGCAGATTTTCTGAGCAAGATGCTGCAGCTCAGAGATATGCTACTAATGTGCTTCAGGTTCTTTCTTATCATTGATATTCCAGTAGTTCTAAGTTGTCGAGGCATTAGATTATATGAACAAATAAGTTTCGTACAATTTTTTTTGTTATTTGCACATGAAGATCTGCGGCTAGAGACATTACTCAGTTTTAAGCATGAAATAGAAGAAGTATGCTTCAGCAAATTTTAATTCTTCATGCATTTGTTTGAACAAATTGTTGCTAACCTGTTACCTTGCTGCAAGTCACTAAAATATTAAAAACCTAACCACTAATTGTGTTTAGATTATTTGGCAAAATTTAATACTCTTGGGTTTGTAAACCGCAGGTCAGTAATGTAGGTTGTTGATTTCATTAGCAACACATATGAGTGGGGGAGAAAAAGAAGTCATCTAATTAAGTGGAAGATTATTTGTCTTACCTCTGGAGAATTAGCCTTGGGCTGGGAATTATCATACAAAAAGCTGCAACTTTTTTAAAAAAATTATGTAGTTATGTGAGGGGAGTTGTGGGAGAAGCAATTGAATTGGAGTATGGTGATGAAAATAGCAGGTGGAGATCCATGTACTATGAATTGAAAGAGAGAAGAGTGAGAGATGGGGGGTGCGTGTGTTTGGCCAATGCTTGCCCCTGGTCTGGCCCACTGGCTGGCCCATGAGCATGGGTGGAAGAACCCAATGGCATCTTTTTTAGCAATCCTTTTTACCTTGGTAAAGCCTCAACTCAACCACAAAATTCCCATCTAAATCTATTTGGAGAACCATGGCTCTGCCTCAAGGGAGGCCTTTTGTTGGACAATCAACAAAATCCCAACTCTTTACAATATTAAATCCCAAAATTTCTGTGCACCAATGACGAATATGTGGCCATCTCTTTCTACACTACCCATTTGTCTTATTCTTCTGGTACATTTTCCTTTATCTTCTTTCCTTGCATGGGATGATGCAGGATATTTCTGAACAGTCATGGATGAGTGAGGTGATGGCCCTTTCACTAGAAAGAGAAATTTTGAGGAAACTCCTCTCACTTGGGGCGTTTGGATGGTTCTCATCTTTATATCACCTCAAAAGTCTAATATAGATCTTTTTGTTGGGGGGAAATACATTGGAAGTGATGATTTGCATGTAATTTTTGATCTTCTTAATGGTTCTAAAGTTAAAGCATATGTATTTCTGTGCTCTTTATAAAATTACAGCTCTCTGCTGCACTCTCTCTCTCTAAAAAAGGATGTTAGTCCTAATTCTAAAGTTGTTGGTAACCCAGAGGGGGTTGGCCTGACAGTTAAGAAGCTCCCCTCATGAAGGGAGGTCTTGAGTTCAATTCACACTCAAACCCCTCTGGGCAATTCTCTATGGCATTACTCATCATCGCTTGAACCCGGTATGTGTGTGTAGGGAGGTGTGCACATGCCCCGAAGGATTAGTCGGGTAAAGTCCCGACGGGTGAGACACCTTGACACCTTCGATTATCAAAAAAAATTCTAAAGTTGTTGGCCAGGAAATGAATTTCTCTTTTAATGGAAACCTAAATTATTGTTCTTTTTGAGTGATATGTAATATTTTATTATGTTAAAAATAAAAATAGTAAAACAACTTTGACCCAAAAAAACATAAAATGGAAGATATACTCAATGCTAAGGCCCAAGATCACCTGCCTTGACTCGCTCTTTAGCCTATCTGATTGCAATGTCATTCTCTAAACTCGTGATAGAAGGAAAACTCCTCTAGGCATATAAACTTGGGAAAAATTTAAACCCCACATGGTCCATTGAACAGCACTACAAGGACGAGTTTCCACTATGGCACCTGAGGACCCCCTTCCTCTTCTCTTTTCTTCTTCTCAATATGACTCAGGTATGAGCTGCATTGCCACTGTTAGCTATATAGCAGTCATGGAAAAAAAATATTTTCAAGCCTACTTGATCACTAATTGCTCTCTCAGGTGCTTAAATGTTTTGTTAAACACTCCAGTTGAAGGTTCAATCCACTGTGCTGCCTGTCATTGATGCCATGCTAGCTGATTGTAAGCACACCTCCCAGTTTCTGGACAGATTTCCTTTCAAAATAATAAAGAAAAAAGAAAGGAAAGAAAAAAAAAAACAAGAGAAGAAAAGAAATAATTTAGGTTGGGGCTGTCATTGGCTTGGATCTGGCCTGAGTCTGGTCCAACAATTTGGCGTCTATTGGGCTTTTAAGTTGGGCTTGGGTCAGAATTTCTAACTTGTTCATCTTTTCACACCAATTAGGGTTATGGGCAAACTGGCCTTTTGGACCTGGTTGAGTTTTTACCAATCAAAACAGCCTCTTAGAAGAAGAGAGGTGCCATTCTGGGCTTGATATATGATATTTCTGGCAATTGCATCCAACATAACCCATTAGTCCTGAGCCTTTCCTCCTTCCTGAAGTTCTCAAAATTGAACGGCATGTTCTTTCATAGCCAGTAAATTGACAGTTAACAAAGAGCGCATGGAACCTGTACAGTTCGGCAGAAACAATAAAATTGACGAAAAAGGGCCTCAGCATGTAAGAATATTAGGTTTTGAAGACTTTTTTGCATGTGCGATCCACCGTGGGACCTATCATATCAACAGCTTCAATCACTATGATCTGCACGTGTGTGGTGTTGAGAACTTGAGCAAACTATACTCATTATGGGCAAAGCTCACTTTTGTTGGATAGTCTTCTTGCTGTCCTCTGACCACATTCATGTAAATGTTAAGACCCGATTGTCCTTTTCCTCCCTGACTTTGCAGGAAAAATACGAAGAGGCTATGGCTTCACTTGCAGAAATGGAGAAGAGGGTGGTTATGGCAGAATCAATGTTAGAGGCTACGTTGCAATACCAATCCAGTCAAGTTAAAGTACAGCAATCTCCTTCTCCATCTCCAAGGTGCTGTTCTGATCCTTCATTGACTCCATTGATCCACTTGTCACATATTGGTAGAGCCATTCTGCCAGCATATTTTCTTGGTCTAAAATTATGATAGACTCGGGGGCCACTTTTGAGTGCATCAAGTATGGATAAAGATTAGAAGAACATGGACAAAGCTGTAAATATATGGACCCCACAAACTAAGGGCTGAGATAGGGGGTTTGGGCTCAATTTTGGTCCAACCCTAATCCAGCCCAAGATCTTTCAAGCCCATCCCCACAAGATGGGTTTAAAAAGTAAAAAGATGCAGTCCTTGGAGAGGTGATCAAGCTTGTGTTAAAGTTCACTACATCACAGCATAGCTGCTACAAGTTTCACATCATTGATTGCGATACATCAGGACAGCTGCAGTGGCCTTATATACCCATTAAATTCAAGTTGAGCCATGTTGTACTTATCTAATCTGATGGGGATTCTTGTGGATGACGGATCCTCAAAAGGTTGGTTCTTACTGGCTGGAAGGTTTTTGCTGCATCTGGTGTGTGGAGTAGGGCCATCAGATCAATGATATGCACTACCAACATGTCTGAGGTCTCCCATTATAAAATGGGTGTATAAGCAAATTTCCTTGTGCTTCATGTGCTTATTGCTGTATCATTGCTTGGGTTTTCCCTTTTTAATCATGTCATTGCAGGGCCGTCAATCCGGACTCTTCGTCGGTACGAGTTAATCAGGAGCCCATACAAGATATAGCTCCTAGAAGAATTAGCCTGCTCTCTAGGCCATTTGGACTTGGTTGGCGTGACAGGAATAAGGTATGGTTCATAAGATTAGCTCATTTGCATTCCTTGTTGATTATCCAACCACAATTCAGGGAGGTGTTTGCAATTTCCATTGATGTTCCCACGTTCATTTTGTGTGTCAATTATAATTTGTAGAGGTATTCTGTAAAAGATTGGCACTCCAAATAGATGAGAAAATGGTTGTTGATGTTGATATTTTCTGAAAGTGTCTCTATCTCTCAAATAAATAAATAGATAAAAAGGATGCTAGTGCAGCTGTTCTACCGAGTCATATATGCTTTTGCCAACACCAATCTTTTTGTGCAACTTAAAGTATGTTTTCAGGTTTATTGGGTCACTAATTTCAGTTTCATCAAACCTGCTCAGGGAAAACCAACCAACGCCGAGGAATCCCAGGATGGCAGGTCCTTGAGTGAGGAGGAACCAAGCACAGGAGTCCAGCAGAAAGAAATGAATGGCCACCAAGAGTAAATCAACTGTCCAGCAGCGTTAGCAACTCAAGAAGAGCTACTTCTTCATGATGGTACGCAACTTGCTTATATGCCTCGTTCAAAAGGAATGTACTGCCTGTATAGTCTGTGCTTATGACTTTACGAGTAATGATCAAAGGGTTTTTTGGGGGTTTATTTATTCAGTTTCCATTTTCTGTTGTAACATTCAATTCAGATTAGTTTCTGCAATTGTTTTATTTGTAATTCGTTAGCAGGGTTAATATATGAGCAGAGGGGAAAAAGATCCTATGTTTGCCATCAGCGATTTGAGTAGAAAGATGAACAATTGGCTGTACAACATAATATTTATTGACGCAGTCTTCTCGTTGCCTATTATGTATTCAGTAATCGAATGTGAACTAGTTTATTAGAATAATTCACAATTCAGTGCTCAAAAATTCTATCCATGGTGCAGTTTGCAAATTGGATCAAGCTAGTTGCATACCTGATTTATTTTGTTTTTAGTCATTTTGTCAGCCCGTAAAGTATGATCCCAAATTTGTGCCTGCCTTGGGTATCAAAATTCTCGAGTAAGGCTGCAACTCATTAGGCCCAAGTTAGTCTGATTTGAAATTGAGACCATTGTTTTTAAGCCTAAAATGGGTCTGGCCTAAATACTAAACCTTCAAGTCATGGTCCTCGTTCTTGATCGACAAACAAGAAAATACAATTACTTTATTTATTTTTTCTTACTTTGTCGATGCTTCAGATTTGGGGTACATTAAGAGTTGGGACCCGAATACTCTGGTCTTGACCAGCAAATTGAATTGTGAGTTAGGGTTGAGTGGGCTGCGTTTTGGGTTGTCCAGAATTGCAATTAAAGGGCTCCACTCCAGACTTAGGTTGAGTTAACTCGAATTATTCAAACTTTATCTTGACTCTAATTTTACTTTTACGTTGAAAAAAGAGCTTGACTTGAGCCCATATCAACTTGAATCTAAATTTTTCAGGTAGGCCACGTCAACCCATTAATAGATGGATGATATGCATATGATCAAAATCTGTCTGAGTAATGATGGATTTTTTTTTTTTTAATATTTCTCTAAGAAAATTTGGCCCCAAGTATTACATTCTTAGGAAAATCTGTGCAAAAAATCTCACTTTGTTGAGAAAGTAAGATTTTCCTTATTAAGTATCTATAATTCTTTTGCATCACACCCAATCATATAAGTCTAACATTTATTTTAAAAAAATCTCAATATTAAACATGATAGAGGACGTCTGGTTAGAAAATTTTCACCACAGCCAAACCAAAGTTGCAGCCTCCAGAATCCAGATTGCGAAGACGAACATCAGATGCTAACCATCATCATTCCATTGCACTGACATTTCTTTATTTAATTTTTTATATAAAAAAGAAAGTTTAGAGTGACTGGTATATGAATTTTAACTATTTATTCATCAAGTGATTGTGATTTATTATCATATTAACAAATAAAATATTAAAAAAATGTCCAAAAACTGACTAAAGACAGAAAAAAATTTAAGACTTGATTTAGTCAGTTTAAATTTTTTGATCAATCCTTGCTATATTACTAAATTTATAAAAAAAAAAAAATAGAATTTAAAATTCAACTTGATGAGGTGAAAGAATTTAATCCATCATTATCACATTAACATTATTATCTAGACAAAAAGGAGAAATTTGACTATATAAACTCCAATCTGACATAACTGAGTCACAAGGCGTGTGACTCAATTTTAATTTGAATAATATATCAATTTATTAAATATGATAACCTTATCAAAGTAGACTAAATTTTTTTCAATATTTAAATTATAAAAAATAAATTTCATTTAAACTGATATATGAAATTGATAATTGACTTCAACAACCTCTATTACTTAATTTAAATTAAATATCTCTACATATTTAATAAGAATAACTTTTTCGAAAATTCTCATATTAACTATCATTATTTAATTTACCGAGTTTTGCTTCCCTATCTCATGGTTAAATGTTAAACAATTTATATTTTGTGTAATCACAGATACTCGTGACTTCATTCTTGGACCGTCATTATTCTCAAACGGGACAATTATTACTCAGAACATCAAATTCCAAAATTGCCCATGCCATCATGGTATTTCAATCTTGTCAATCCCTTAAAGCAGTTCTTTTTCTAATCTTATTATTCTATTCCAACAGATAAAAGCTAAAGATGAAAGGGATATAAAGTTCAAGAGGGTCTAACTACTATTAAATTAATGCTTAAGTTTTCGTTAGGTAAGAAAGATTTGGACTTAAGTCTAAGGATAATGGCAGGTGGTTCAGATCCTTAGCCATTTCAAGTCAAATCTCCTGTTGTCAATATCTAAAGAAAATCGACATTATCCCATTCAAGATTGAGTTCAGCTGTGAAAGGCTACTGCCTTCTTCCATGGGAAGATAATATTAAACATGATTTTGACACTGCCTTCTTCTTCTAGGAATATAAAGATGTCAACAATAAGATAACAAATGGAGAAAAAGTATGCCTTCCTTGGTTACTTCCTGTGACCATGACGGTAAACAGCGACGTTGCCGACAAAATACCCACCTTTGAGTGTGTTGAACACGGTAGGGTAGGCTCCACACTAAGAGATGAAAAGCCAAGTGCTGAAAGGAATGCCAATATTGCATAACACTTATGGTTCATGTGTTCGATTCATGTTCAACTCCAAAGGGCCACTTTCCATTGAACTTATCCCATGTATAGATTGGAACAAGGATCGAAATATCGGCCGATACATATCATATCGGCAGATATATATCGGTTTTTAGTGCATCATATCGGCCGATATTCACAATATCGGCCGTATTATATCGGCCGATATCGGGAGGAAAGAGAAAAATATCGGCCTATATATTGGCCGATAACGATATTTGTGCCCCTGGATTGGAAGGTTTATATATGCTCCGAGAATTAGTTGAGTGAGACGACTGGACACCTTTGTTGAAAAAAATAAACTAGAAAGTAGAAACTAACCAAGAACTAACATAACCAAACATATGCCATGACCAAAATGGCAATTGCGGTGACCCTAATGCTAATGGAATATCAACCTGAAAGGTGTTCGACACAGTGGGCTCCACATCCACAGACAAACCGAACCTATAGTGCTCAAAATGGAATATACAAGTTAAAAGACGTGTATTTCTTTGGATGTATAGAAAGTAGAAATCAATACACGAATGAGGGGAAAAAGTAAATTTAAACATATATGAAATAAAATTTAAAGCATATAATGTCGAAAGAAGCAGAAATTACAAGGACTCAATATCGAATGTACAACAAAAAAAAGAAAACAAGAAAATTTCCCAGTGAAGCAAGGCACACCTGTTACCCGAAGCGATACAAAATTTGGAAACCAAGTGTGCAGCCACAAAAACCGGATCTATACTTTCTGACCCATGTGACAATAAACAAAATCATCCCCTCATGCAAGGAGCCATCATGGCAAAGTCTTCTCAAGCAGCAACCATCCTACATGGTCGGTAATGGTGGCTGAAATGGGCTCATGAAAAAATATATTTGTCTTTGTCGAATGATGCTTTCATGAAAGAAATCATATAAGCTCCATAGTGTTGGACTTCACTTTGATCCTCTACCATGATCTTTTGCAGACCCACCATTTTGTTTCTTGTCATTGTCCTTTCTTGTTCTGGGAGGGGTAGCAGGTGCAAAGCGGGAGCTTTGAACTGGCTGGCTGTCAGGGTCGTACTTTTGAGAAGCAAGGTATGTGAGAGCTGTGACGACATCTGCTATCAGGGGTCTCATGGTAGGCTGCTCCTGGACACACATCGCAGCGACAGCGAGTGCCTGATACAGGCCTCTCATTGGGTACTGTCCCTGAAGCATTGGGTCAGCCATCTGAGGGAATTTCCTACGGTCTTTGAACAATGGTCGTGCCTGCAATTGTTCACCCAAGAGGATAATTATCAACAAGATTCAGACAAGATAATGTTCAGTCAATCATGATTTTGGGGAATGTTAAAAGAGAAGAGATGCTTGTATCCTTTAAGTACCTACTGGTCCTTTATGCTCAAACAGGGAAAGAACCTAGCCACTAAATAAGCCTTTATATGATAAAACATAAGTTTAGAGGCCCAGTGCAGGCCAAGGGTGACTCTGGAAATGTTATCATCAGGTTCAATGGCAATAAGAAAAAGAAGCCATGAATACTCCTTAAGGAGATCATAGCACTATTATGTGATGCCATCTTATTACATGCTTAGCGAAAGAAATGGTCGAGTGGATGAATCAGCCAAAGTAGGAGGTTATTGAACTTGCACATGTAGTAGTTAAAACATAGAAACATTATCAATTTCTATGAATATCTATGTCGCAAGGATATGGGGGTAAGTAAGTCAGAGTCCAACAAAGTGTAAGGTGTCAGACTCAGGCAATCCCCTACTCAGCATAATATCTAAATAAATTTAAATTTAAAAGAAAAAAAGTGGAAATAACACTAATAGAAAAGAACACACTACTTTTGCTCTATACAATCAAGGGATAAACGTATCAATATTTTAGTTAGGTACCAAAAGGTGAAAGGTGTGATTATTTTTATCATCTTGGAGAGTAACATTAGAAAGTACTAGAAGAGTTTGTGAATCCCTCAACAGCAGCATAATTTCATCAACTAGTTTATTTATATTGTTAGTAGAATGATATAAATAGCACGTGTGTTTACACATACATAAATATACAAGATAAATTAAAGTATTACCTAATGAATGTGGCCTATGTGAATCAGATACAAGAACCAGATACAACAGGTACTGATAAATTTAAATTCAGGTAAGATTTATGGATAATCTAGAAACATGAGAAACAACTTCTGAAAATAACTTGTTGAAAAAGACTGGAAGATGTTCTTTCATACCCATGCAACAAGATTGTGCTCCCCAGCAGCTTTAGAATTATCAATTGCCTTTCTCCCAGTGATAATTTCCAAAAGAACAACCCCAAAGCTGTAGACATCTGACTTTAGCGTAAGCTGGCCAGTCATTGCATACTCTGGTGCACAATATCCATATGTTCCCATCACCCTAGTAGAAACATGGGTCTTATCTCCAACAGGACCGAGCTTTGCCAAGCCAAAATCAGATAACTTTGGATGGTATCCCTCCCCTAGTAAAATATTTGAGCATTTTAAGTCACGGTATATAACAGGAGGGTTGGCTTTATCATGTAAATATTCTAATCCCTTGGCTGCGCCAGCTGCTATTTTCATCCTTGCATTCCAATCAAGTCGTTTCTTATCAGGAGGAAGATCTGCAGAAACAAATAATATAACAACTGAGCTTATAGCATACTAGAAACTAAATCCTAATAACAAATGAAGTTACCACATCATAATAAAGCAACTTACCATGTAGATGATCTTCTAAAGATCCTAATGGCATGAATTCGTAAACCAAAAGCCTCTGATCACCATCGGCACAGTACCCTATCAGATTAACAAGATTAGGGTGGTGAAGTAGACTTAGCATCAGTACTTCAACAAGAAACTCCCGATTTCCCTGTAATCCATTACGGTCAAGTTGCTTGATAGCCACAATCTACACCAAACAAGTGAAAATTTAAGTTAATAAGAAAAAAGTTATATTTTTCCAGATTAATATTCATATGCTACAGATAAATCCTTTCCCCGATTCTCACTGTGAGTAATAGGAAAACGAACTTGGAAGTCAAATATTATGAAAAAGGAACAACAACAAAATGAGGCTACAAAGGGCTCATCAATGAATATAGAAAAACCACAAAATCCCTACCTCGACCTTACAGATGTCAAACATGGCCAATAACCTCAGACCCAAGTCTACTGGTCATAGAACAGGTGCAACTGTGAACAGATCATAGATGAATAGTTGCAATAATTAGATAATCCCACCAGTTCAAACAGCTGCCTGTGCAAAAGTTGGCAATGTTGACTGGGTCATGCCCTCATGTCAAACTTACAGATGTCAAACATAGCCAATATCCTAAGACCCAAGTCTACTCGTTACAGAACAGGTGCAACTGTGGACAGGTCACAGATGAATAGTTGCAATAATTAGATAATACCCACCAGTTCAAACAGTTACCTGGGCAAAAGTTGGCAATGTTTCACATTAAAATTAAGGACTGTTGACTGGATGATTAGTACCATTCGACATTAGCAATTTTCATTGAGTACAACCCGTGGATGGAGGTGACAAGGCTATGGTTGGATCATCGCATGAATTTAACAGGTAAAGTACATGGCATTAAGTCATTAATGCTCTCAGGTGAAGCCTGGGCCATGCAGAAGAAAAACATATGCAAGCAAGTCATAAATGACCACAATAGCTTGTTCCAGTTGCTCTATATTTACTATATCCTTCTGATAGCTTAGATGCAACAGTGCTCAATTTTTTAATTTTTGATAACTTGGTATTTGAATTAACATGGTAGAAAAGGATATGCTAGACTATTGTGACAGAGAATATAACTTTTGACATGGCCAGTGAAAAGCAAAACTCAAAAGGCAGACCTCAAATAGATGACATTATTATTGTGATTGGGTGGAATAATCAAAATGAACAAATACAAATAAGCTAACTAGATTAAAGCCCACCTGGTTGATACTCTCCACTCGCCCTTTATAAACTCGCCCAAATCCTCCCTCACCCAAAAGACAATCAGCTCTGAAATTCTTTGTTGCAGCAGCCAATTCACGGAATGTGAAAGTCTGAGCTGCAATATGATCTGGCCCATCTTTTGAGACTTCCTTCTTCACATCCAATGGGGGATTCAACTTTGATTTCTCTGAAGGAGATAGAAAACACCGCTCCACAGTCAAAACTATTACACAAACTATGAAAACCAAGACATAATACATCATCAAGACAAAGAAAATCTATCGTATAGGTGAAAGGAAATTCATTAATATCAAGCAGTTATGCAGGAAAGACAGAAAGTGCATGAAGACAAACAAGCAGTGAGCAAGGACTGGACTCATTTCTCAAAGAATAAGAAGCAGCAGAAGCAGCAGGGACTGGACTCCAATTTCTCAATGATACAGGAAAACACCCAATTTAGTAATTTACACAACAAACAATCATCTGCATCAGGGGCTAGAATCCGATTGCTCGGTCCTACATTTCTCATTTACTGTTTCTCGAATTCATTTCATAATTCTACATAACTACTAATAAAACTTTACAAATGAGCACTTCACACATTTGATTCTCACTCCAATGTGCAAATCCATTTCCTGTATGGTGGCCACAGTTCTGTTGCCACCACTGATTCACCAATGAAATAGTCCTTGCAAAAAGTGTAACACTGCCATGAGAAAACTCCCTATCTTGAAACATATCGGAACACAAGCTTCTTAGGGCTGTCTGTATGGCATCAACATCAAAGCACTAAAAGCAATACCCCATTCAAGAAAACCTACAAATAGATCAGCTGCAGCCTTGAATCATATACTAATCTTTTCTTTGAAATAATAGCTATAAATTCAGCTTGTTCAGAAAGCTAAATTTCTATTGATAAAAAGGGCGAACACCTCATTCAGAACCATTCCTTCATGGAGAGAACCTTCTCCGAAAGAAACCATTTTTAGCTTAAAATATAAACATGTTCAATATTTTTTGGTTAAAAAATGATTATTTTCCAGAAATTCCTTTCCTTTTTTATTCATCCAAACATAGCCATTTTGCAGGACTTAGGAAATATCTTAAATAAGTTGAATTTAATGAAACAGGCCACATAATGATGAGAGAATCCACGACATCAAAATCCCACTTTTCCAAATGCGCCCCCCAGCCCCCCAAAAAATAAAATAAAATCCTACCTTTGCATACCAACCCAGAATCAACCCACGAAAATGCATAACATGACTGCTATTATTTCTTGCCTTTTTTTTTTTTGGTCTTAAGAGAAATCAAACTTCAATTTCCAGTCCAAATATTCCATTTTTAACCCAGTTGAGAAAACACGCAACACGATCAAAACGGGCCGAAGAACTTCACACACAGAAGCTCATCAATGCTCCTAAAAAATCTAAACAAAGTGATACGGAAATAAAAACCCAGAAATGAAACAGTAAAAACCGATCTGTAAACTTGATTTCCATCGAAATAAGTGAAACCCAAGCGAGGAATAAACAACTAGAGAGAAAAAAAAAAGTATCCATAGAGAAATTTTCTTCCTATTCTTCGTCGATTTTATTGTGAGTTACCTGTAAGAGGAGATGCCTCATTTTGTGCTTGGGATTTCTTCTTAGATCTTTTGCTGGAGTTTCCAGAGCATGGAAACCAGCCCATGTTTCTTTCGCTGAGAAGCTTTTTTCTATCTTTTCCTTTCTTACAAGCTTCCTTATTTTTCTACTTGCAATGAAAAATGAGAAATGAGAGAGAGGGGCTGAACAAATGTGCAATGTGCAATGTGCATTGCATACTCTGCTCTGTGTAGGCATCTTTATTATTATATAAATAATATAATTATATACAGACATCCATTCTCTTTTTGTGTTCAAATATCTTTCATCAATAAAATATTAACACCATAATTGTAGAGATAATTTTTAGTTTGAAAGAATCATGTATAATAGGACTTCTTTCTTGATGTTTTGTTTAGATCATGTATATATCTAGAAAATTGAATTTATTATCTTTTTTATTATTTTTAATTGTTTCAAATATTAATTATCTACTTTAACCTTGGATAATATTAATTAATAATTATTAAAAATTTGAAGTTCATATTTAAATTTTAACAAGAGCTTTACATGTAGATTGGCTGATTGGCATGCTTTGTTTTGTTACAGTAGTCCTTTTATCTTAACTTCTATTAAATAGATCATATAATAAATGTGGGTTAAAGTTATTTTAAATACTTATTATAAAATCAAAATATTCAAGTGTTCTATAATAAATTAAAACCGTATTATAATACAAAATGTTAAATAAAACATTTACTTGAACCAAGAATTTACTTTGAATATTTATTTTTTTATTTGCAACCATCCATTCATAAACTGTTGGTCTCATGATTATGAAGTAGAACCTTTCCTTCTTCACTTCTTCCAGTGTAAATGGTTTTAAAGGTTTATCTGAACACTAAATTATCTATAATTAAATGGCATATAGAAAGTTGAGACTGACCGAGGTGTTTTTACATTTTTATAAGACGATGTTTACATGAGATTTGATATTTAGAAATTTGATTTTTTTTTTTTAAATATCAATTGATATTTTAAAAAATATATATTTTATTTCAAAAAAAAAAATCAGCAAAAGCATCAATTTGTAATTAAGCTTCTTTCTTTGCCACTGAATTGCTTTGTTTGAATTGTTCAATACTTCATCTATATATTTTTAGGAGATTTTTTATTTATTTATATGAAGTGAAGCACTTCATATCAATATTATGGATCTTTTAAACACATACCTAACTTTGAAATTGTTGTTTTGTTAGAAAGTTTAGTCGATATATCATTTATCAAATGTTGTAATTAACAAAATTTTCAGTATTTCAGTTTAAAAATTTTGTCTCTCTTTTCTATGAAGCCTCTACACATCAATATATTGATCTTTAATTAATATTGTAATACTCGAAGGGGTTGAAGTGATGGTCAGAAATCTGAAATTCACCTTAGAGTTACAAAAGAGCTACTCCCCGTAGAGTTATTAAAGATGTTTCAATAGAAAAACTTACACATGTCTTAAGAATTAATTAAGTATTCTAAGAGGTCAGAACCTTAGTAAAAAAAAAAGAGTGGCCAATCAATCCATCATTTTTTCACTATATCAACATAATCATTTTTTAATAAATACTAACACTTAATAAACTCCATCTTCACTAATTCTCCTTCTAATTTTTAAAGAATTTAGTAGTTCATATCAATGAAAAGTATCCTTGATCATTCATTTTATCCATGTTATCATGATTGGTTATAGTTTATTTATCTTAATTTGAAGAAATGATTTTTCAACTAGGACTGATCATTTCTGAAAAGTGGACCCACAAATTTCGTGTATTTTCCAAATTCCAAACAAAGATTTTGGAGGCATTTTGTTCAAGCACCAATTAATTAATACCTTTGCCTGTACTGTAAAACCGCGTCCTCGGAGTTATTGAGCACACTACAACAATCAATTCGATTCCATAATTTATGAACTTAAAAATAATTAATAACATATTTTTTATTTTCTTTTCCAAATATGTCACATTAAATTCTCATTATTGTCCATGATTGGCATTACGGTATTGATGGGTTTCTCTCCATGGTTTTTTATAGGCTAATTTCTTCAATTTTAAAATTATAATAAATGAGCACTTATCGTATTTCCTAAACTTGTAATTTCTTTCAACTATTTTTTTATTTTCAATTGAGCCGATTTTGCAATTAGGACCAAGTGCAAGGGCCTTACCTTTGAAAATGAACCTAAACAACATGGCCCAGATGTATGAGAAGCTGTGGTTCTTATTAATGAATTGGTTCAATGGATAAAACTCCAATTGGTAGGTAGCGTTTTACGAGATTTTTTATTTATTTATATGAAGTGAAGCACTTCATATCAATATTATGGATCTTTAAATCACATACCTAATTTTGAAATTGTTGTTTTGTTAGAAAGTTTAGTTGAATATATTTGTTGTAATTAACAAAATTTTCAATATTTAAGTTTAAAAAATTCATCCACTCATGCTCAATTTCAAACGTTGTCTGTCTTTTTTATGAAGCCTCCACACATCAATATATTGATCTTTAATTAATACTGTAATATCCAGAATAAGCTAAAGTCTATTCTTATAAGTAGCTAATCAATAACTCTAAGGGTTGAAGTGATGGCCAGATATCCGCCTTAAAAAGCGGGAGTTTGATCCCATTCAAAAGGTGGCTTCGTTTAGAATTATTAGGGCATGTGAGTAGAAAAACTTACACATGCCTCGAAGATTAGTTGAGTAATATAAGAGACCTGAACCTTGATCATAAAAAAAAAAAAAAGGCCAATCAATCCATCATTTTCTTAATTATATCAGCCTAATCATTTTTTAATAAATGTTAACACTTAAAAAACTCCATCTTCACTAATTCTCTTTCTAATTTTTAAAGAATTTCGTAGTTCATATCAATTAAAAGTAACCTTGATCATTCATTTTATCCATGTTATCATGATTGGATATAGTTTATTCATCTTAATTTGAAGAAATGATTTTCAACTAGGCCACCCTATATGACTGATCATTTCTGAAAACTGGACCCACCAATTTCGTGTATTTTCCAAATTCCAAACAAAGATTTTGGAGACATTTTGTTCAAGCACCAAATAATTAATACCTTTGCCTGTACTGTAAAATCGCGTCCTCGGAGTTATTGAGCAAACTACAACAATCAATTAGATTCCATAATATGAGCCGATTTTGCTAATATGATCAAGTGCAAGGGCCTTACCTTTGAAAATGAACCTAAATAACATGGCCCAAGTTAGGGCTGCAACTCGGGCCGGGTTTTGGCCCGACACGCATGATCTGACTCGATAAATCATGCAGGTCTGGTCGAGTTGAGAATTTTACAAGTTAACCCGACCCGACCCAGCCCAACCCGACCTAACCCAACTAAAATTAGGTTAAAATGGATTTATAATGTGGGTCGGGTCAAAAATCGGATTAGACTTCGAGTCGGGTCGAGTTCTAGAGTTCGGGTTGAGAATTCGGGTCGGATCGAGTTGGGTCCCATATATATCAACTCGGGTCGGGTTTGATTTTAAGAAACCTGGCCTGCCCGACTCGAGTTGCAGCCTAGCCCAAATGTATGAGAAGGTGTGGTTCTTATGAATGAATTGGTTCAATGGATAAAACTCCAATTGGTAGCTGGGGTTTTTCAACTGACTTAGGAGTGCTGCATTATGGACCATCAATGGTCCAGCTAAGCAGATGAATGGCATGGATCCCATACACCTCTGCCAAATAAACAAAATAAAATATTCTTGATACAATGGATATCACATTTGATTATTATTATTTTTTTTAAAATTTACATGTGAGAAATCATAGAAAATCTAGTGTAAAAACCCCACGAGTGATATCCATTGATAAATTACTAAAAAGAACGCACGAAGCCTAAAGTAGAACCTGTTACATCACCATGCCATGTAGCCTATGAAGGCATTCCAACAAGTGACTAAACCCAAATGCATCATGGCAATAGAGAACAGTAATAGGTTATATATATATATATATCATGGCAATCATGTATATCATACACAATAAAATATATTTAAATTTTCATACCATCTGCTTCAAAGTATTATGCGACAAAATTGGTGCTAAACACTTCTAGACCTGAACAAGTAATTTGAATAGGAAACTTCACAATCAAAAGAGATTTGCTAAGTATATTTGCATACACAGTTGAAGTATTACAGCAATTGAGAGACAATAAAAAAAAATGAAATACACTGATCAACATTGACAAGCTGCCAACAGATTTGCCTATCCATCTAATTCCTGCCCCTAAAATGCACATCTCAAATCTACAAACCTAAAATATGAAAATGATGATATTAATATGACACAAAAATAAAATAGGCATGAAAATTAATTTCTATAATGCCTCACTTGCAGTTGGAAGTAAAAAAAAAAGTTTGGACAAAAACTAGTCTTGCTGATGCCATGTCTTGTCAACATGGATTACTGGATTAAAACAGTTGAATACCATTTTCTTCCCTCTAAATCATGGAATCATGGCCTAGTAGGTGCTAGTGAGTTAGTTTCAGATGCAACTGTATTTAGGCTTCTAGAAACTGGCATCTCATGGTTGTGTTTTCCTTCATACGTTGTAACAAAAGCTCTTGGATCATCAGATGCCCTCTCTACATGCTTACGAACGTTGCACTTATGACTGGTACATCTGTAGTAACTCCTGCAAGGCCAATAGAACCTTGTCACCACATGATTTATGTGCAACCAATGGTATTAAATCTAAAAGAGTGAACTTTACATTTTATCTGAAATATACTCATTCAAATTTGAAATATATAATAATTGAATCTGGTTTAAGCAAGAAGTGAGCAAAAGGATTGACTGGGGCATCCTCTAGAACTGGTGCAAAAGTGTCTACTTACTGTGAAAAATAGTCAAGGGTTCCACACCTTCAAGAGAGAGTGTACTAAAGAAGCATGAAGTTATGATGACATCTTAGAATGCTAGTCTCTAACAAGGAAGGGTGCCTACTTGGTGAATTCTATGAAGTGGCAGATGATAAGAATTACTTGTTACATTAGACTTCAGGGGAGAGAACTCTACGGATCATGGAGAATGGGTTCAAGCTCTTTTGAATTAGAAAAGATGATTCAAGAAAAGGGTAGATATTGTATGTGAAAGGGCTTTAAAGGAGAAGACTATAAAAGGTTAAGAGAGATTTATTAGATAACATATTATCATATGTTGTAAGTTTGTATGAATCTAGACCATGATTAAGCAAAGTTTGATAAAAAGAAAAGTTAGAACTTAATGATGTGTTAGTGCGAGATGTATGTATTCGACAGACATGGTAATTAGGAAGAACATGATGGACATGAAGAGAAGAAGAAAGATGAGTATGGAGTAACAAATAGACAACAGAATTTTGATAAAAAGAATGAGATCAGGGAAGTTATCATTGATATTATAGTGGCTTTTCATCTTGTCATATGTTACACATAAGAAGAGAGAATAGCTTGTGGCATTTAAGGATACCTTTAATAAGAATAAATAGACCAAATTTTAGTGAGGGATAGAGATTGGTCAATGTGCAAGGATTGTAAAGTCACCTCATGGGACTCTCACAAGTCACTTGGAGAACCCAATGGACAGAAATATATGTGTTCAACTATTGAACATAATGGAAGGTGTGCAAACTAAATAGAAGCTATTGAAACATTGAATAATGTCGAGGCAGATTTTGATTGAAAGGGCATTTGAATCAGGAAACAGTAACTGTAGATACATATCTCAATATTTGGCAGTGAAGAGACAACAAGAAAATAAAAGTACATTTGGCAGGATGTATATGTACTAAGTAACAATAAGTGACAGAATTAGGAATGAGTAAATAAGAGGAATCATAAGGACTGATCCAATAGAAGACCAGATCAAGTAATGGCATTAATAATGGTCCAACAATACGTATAGAAGAGGGAGAACAGCCTTTGCACAAAAGTTTGAAGGGCTACAGGTTAAGGAATTAGGATAGGGAGAATGTAGTAAGGACCCTTTTCGAATGATGTAAAAGTAATAAAAACATGGAATAAAGTACTAACAAAGTGACACAATAGGGTGTGGTGTTTCAAAACATAAGGTTTTCTGTAGGGCTGACCAAATAGATGGAATAAGGGGCTGGTGACGACAATGATGACAAAGGCGACTATAATGATGCACATAAACTAGTGTAGCACATGCTAGTCAATGCAGATACGTTCACTTTTGCACTCATGCATGTGGACAATCGTCTGACACAAATCACGTGCATGTGCACATAAACCAACATCAGCATGCACTACATGTGTGGGTGACAATTTGATATCTAAATGAGATTTTCCATTTGTTAATTCCAGGAAACAATTGCTGGTAAGATTACTCCACCACAGAATGGAATTCATATTTCATGATTTTATTTGAAAGATTTAAAACATTTGTGTTAACTTTTGGTTTTAGCGAAGTTAGGCATATTTGCAAAGCTTTCCAGACATATGGCAGCCACTACTTACATGAAGCACTCTCTGGCCACACAAAAAGAGCCTAAAATATGAAAGCAAACACATAATAATCCTACTTGTTCAGAAATAGTATTAACCTTGGATATGGATTTCCCTTCACAACTTTTTGCCCATATTTTCGCCAGCGAAATCCATCCCCCATAATTTCAGAATCTGTAGAATTTTGCACCAAGATACGAGGTTCTCCAACACCTTGTGCTAATGCGCCTACTTCGTTACCTTGATTGTCAATCTTCCTGTGAGGAAACAGAGAAGAAAATGAAAAATGAATACAATTAACCACAAAACTGTCAGAACAATAAAGAAAAAACCTAGTATCCCTCTACACTTTTCTCTCGCCACCTTCCCACAATGGAAAAAAGGAAAGAAAAAGAAGAAAGAAGTAGAGCAATTCAACACTCACTTAGACCATGACAAGTAATCCAAATTTCGATACACATGATCTTTTACAGCAGCTGGGTTACATGTCTCCAGAACTGGTTGCAATAACCATCAACCCAGATGTCCAAAATTTTTGGTAAGAAATACAAAAAAGTTGTGACTTTGTTGTCTAAACAGGCGACAAAATGCATATCTAATACTGTATAGGCATTTTCCTCCTAGACTCAAACAAACAAGCTGCCCTAGATGCAAAGTTACACTACCTTCAAACAAAAGAGATAAAAAATTAAATAAGATAATCTATCAAGTTTGCTAAAAAATACACACTTCAAAGACAGGCCTGCTAAACTTTCCCTTATTCTATAAACTGCATGTCCTAATAATTGTTTTGTTAAACACTTACTGTCGCTTACAACTGGATTCATCATCATCTGCTTCTTTGCTCCCTTCCTCACAATCCCCACAAAGACCACAAGAATTGTCACGAATTCCAACACCACTGTTGAACGCTGTAGCCATAACAGGATCCTGTGGAACTCGCAGTTTCCCTCGTGTGGGAGGATTTACAGGCAACCTAATTTCATTCTGGCTCTCTATTCTGCTTTCTGATCCATCATGCCTGTCATTAGACCATAATGGATTTCCACTATCTCGCTCAGCTCCATCAGACACAAATGCTTGCCCTTGTGGTCCTGATGACAGCCGCTTAGGGGGCTGAGGTTTCGGATGATTATGTTCACCCTTGTAGACAATTTCTGCTATCTGCCCATCCAGCGATCTCTCAACCTTTTTCTTCACAGGGCAATTTGGATGTGTACATTTGAAGTAACTCCGTGGGAACTCACTTCCTTTCACTTGTTTCTGTCCATATTTTCTCCAATTGTATCCATCATAAGAAGTCCGGTCTGTGTTACTTGTTGGTGCAGCTCTCTGATTTTGTTCCAGATTCTGTGACACAGCTGGTGAAGGATCAGTTACCTGGTTTGTTTCCACTTGTGATGACAATGTCTGATGCAGATTGGAACTGGTCTGAGTTTCAAAATAGTGCTTCCCTTGGACTGGAAGATGAACTTGGGCCTGCAAATGTGGCAGATCTTGTTGATGACTACCATCATAATTTCCCTGGATCATACAGATTTAAGTGTTTTAGCTATATTCTCAATTACATTGCCAGAAAGCTTTCCAAGTAGAAGTCCCCCAAATTATTATATTTAGGCAGTCCTTTCCCTTACCATTCAAGAAACAAAATGAATGCCATCCTTTGGCCATTTTATAGTTTTACCAGTCAGTAGTTGAAAGGATAGGCTCATTTGCATGAAGGCACATCCCCCACAGCCTATTCATAATAGGACCTACCTCTTGAAAGGTTTCAATCACCAACAGACATACCCCAAAACAAGAACAAGATAACCTGGGGCCAGTGGAATGGAGCCCAAAATTGAGAATAATGCCAACAAAGAATGGCCAACATGGTTAGCAAGGTGAAATCACACCGCCAGACTAAATACTGGATACAACAATAATGGAGATGAAAAAATTAAATTGCCCAGGAAGGATATACATGTCATTAGATACTGACCAGATTTGCCAAGAGAGAGGCAGTTTTCCTTGAAACAGGCTTTGCAAGGGGTTTGTATACAATTGTAGATTCACGATCTGGTTTCGAAACATTATCAGACAAATTACTAAGTGCTGTTCTTGATGACTGACCCTGCAAAGTTTCACAGAAAAACGATTCAGTGCTAAGAACAACCACCAATAGCAGAAATCTGGATATAGTGAGGTTATTTGCGGAGACAAAATCATAATCACCTGGGATGAAACAGCTGGAACTGGAGCACGTTCTACAGGGGGCTTGAATCTCACTGTCTTCGGTCTAATGGGAACTGTTGTTTCAACAAAAGTAGTTGGTGGAGAGGCATTAATGGCACCAGCAAGGAGCTCTGAGAAGGACTTGAAACGTGAACAAGAAGGTCTTGAAGCAACAGGCTTAGCTATGACTGTCCTCTCTGCATCTTTTATTTCCATTTTTAGTGGAAAAAGAAGTCATCAATCTTTAAGCTTCTTTGATTTATACTATGCCATTGAAGCTCAATGTCAAAACTTTCTATAAATATGCTGCTGTCAAGATTCTGATATACGTTGTCCACAACTACTTTAGAACTGCACAAAAATTTTGCTAGCTCAATAAAAGAAATGTAAGGAAAACATACATGCATTGATAATTTTATGACTATGAGAGCAACAGAATCACCCAACAATATTATCATTTTTCTCAGAATTGGATAAGTTGAGCTTACTATTTTGCCTCTATTAATCTGCTTTGATTTGGAACAATGAGTTTAAACAAATTGCTGCTTATCATAACCTGTTCTGATGAGAAGATACATAGCATACCCAGTCACTCCTCTCAAATTAAATGGAAATGAAAAAAAAAATAGGCCAAAAACTTCCATTGAATGGAGACTTTGAGACAAGCCCCCTTGCCTAAATTTGCTTGACCTAAAAATGTTGACTTGCACTCAGTTCCACAAACCACAGAGGATGTTGTTTGCACAAAGGAGAACTCTCACAAAAAAAAAAAACTCTGGATTTCTTCCTTATGACAAGTATCAATGACAATTCCACGTGTAAAACTTTACTGCTCCATCAAACTTCCAATGTGATCAAGGGATACTCCATGAACACTTCTACCCAACAAATATCTATGCAATGAACTTGTAATCCATTCAGTGGTGATGTCAACCATAATTCATTTACTGAAGCCAAGCGAAATGAGCTGTGATTATCTAGAATGTGCAGATGAAAGCTTCATTGTATGCCAATCGTAATATTATTTGAACCATTTGCAATTAATCAAGATATGCATCAACGAATAGATGAATTATCCAAGCCGTTATCTATCAAGATCTTGATGCATTTCTGTCATTACAGCTAGTTGATTTCTCCAGTATGTTTGCATTTATAGGGACCATAACCCTCTTCAATCAATTGGTTCAATCCACCTTAACTGGAACTACTTCAAAAGACCATGACTTTTGTGAAATTTGAAAACCAGCTTCCTCTTCTTCATTGTCCTTCAGAAATTCCTAACTTAGATGCATGACACTGCAATATAGATGATTTGTTTATTGTCTATATATGTTGCTCTCCAAGTTCTGCAACTAGCAATACTATTACTGATTAGGCTAAGAACATAATAGGTGGCAAAGAATCGTTCAATATCCAGCACAATACATGGAGGACCATATATGCTTAATAACTTGCACTTGAGAACCAGTGTTGAAAAGAATTCATGAATGAACTAGTGTGTGAATGAGAACTTTTGAGCCACTCACTAAATCTAGAGCATCTATAAATTACATTACAAACTCTTAGCCATAAGACTCCTTCCCTTCAACGCTATGCATGCTCCTCCACATTGAGGACAGCACTTCATAGAGCATAGTGTCATCTTACCACTAATATGCAGCTTCAAGGATGTCACCACCACATTGATCCTGCAAATCAGTAGAGAGTCTTTGTAATGAATGTGTTGTGGGACCCATTTCTGGACAGAGTTGATGGGTCCCACAACACCTAACATGCATCCCACAACAGAATGCCCATCAGAAAATTTCAATCCTTGACCTATAAATTCTCTCCAGTTTGTCTGATTGCTGAATGATGTAGCACAAACTGTTCCCGTGCCCCACAATCCATGAGAAACAAGACTATACTCATCTGTCATCCTTACATGATAAAGACGCATCTTAGAAGCCTGACTAGGAATGAGCGATCTAAATTACCTAAAAATGTGCAATCATGCTAGGTCACTGGTTGATGTACTAGTTGATGAACTTCAAAATCTGTGAACGAGAGACAGTTCAAATGTGCAAGAATCTTTCTTCACAACTTACTAGTTTCAAAAATCAAAACCACCAAGTGAGCGTACCAGTGGCTGGAAAAATAAATATAAAAGAAACACATGTAACAGTGAAGCTCACAGAACATGTCTGAGTTTGAAGTTTTAGCTCCCACAAAAAGCCTCTACAAGTACATTCAGAAAGGGGAAATCATATGGTTGGAATTCACATTGTAGAACTTGAATTCGGAATAGCAAAAATGCTCAGGCATGCAAGAAATGATAAAGCAATCACAAACTGAACCCAGTATAAAATCAATCTACCTACAATCTCTTGCAGATTAGAGGAGTGATAGGGCTCTAATGAATCAGTTTAGACTTTGATCATATTAGACCTGACAGACGAGAGATATTGTGGATGTGTAAGTTTGTATATATCTCAAAGCACTGGCATTCTTTTGAGGCTTCTTCCACATTTCTATCCTTAACCTTCTATTTCAAATCCATCAAATGACCCTTTACATCCATGACAACAATCCATCAGATCAACAGTCTGGATAGCCGAACTGTGGGCACCACTTCCCTAAATGGACACAGCATCTTGATGCGCCATGATTAACCAACTCATAACTCCTTCATAGATGGACTAGATTACATCCCATGGTTCAACAAATCTCATCTAACACCAGTTCATCATGGATATAGGTGTGGCCTGAACCCAAGGGGTTGGGCTAGTGATTGAGACACAAGACTTTAAGATTGAGTTCTTGGGTTTAATCCTTGATAACTTCAATGAAGGGTCACTCTCCGTGAGATATTTACAGAGTAAGGTCCTATTGCTTGAACCCAGCATGTGTGTGTAGAGAGGAGTGCACATGCCCCGAAGGACTAGCTGGGCGAGACACCCCAAAAGGTGTGGCCTGCTACAATCCAAAAAAAATAGAAGAACAAAATGATTTTCTTGTCATTGTTATTATTAAAAAAAAAAGGATTGTTCACTAGAAGTGACAGTATAAATTCAAGTAAAATATCCCAAAAAAAAATCTAATTCATGTTCTCCTGTAAAGTAGACTGCACAACCCAATCAAACATAAGAAACCTGATGCAAAACCCATAAACATGAAGAGCCCAAAAAATTCAAGCTAAGAAGGAATCAACATGAAATGATACGATACATGTAAGCCCTCAAAACTCCAAATTCACAACCATGCAGCTCCATAAACCAATCCAAACACAAGACAGCGATTAAATACAAGAAAACGGAATTCAGCTTCGACCCACCGGACCTCAACACGATATCGACAGTATTTCCTCCAAACAACTTCTCTCAATCATTTCATCAACCACTTTCTCTTCATTCTGATACTTCAGTAAGGAAAGGCAATAAAAGAGACAGCAAAGCAAAATAGCAGCAAGAAAAGAAAAACAATAAATACGAGGTCATCAAATGGATAGAAAGCACTGAACAGCTCTAACCTGTGCATGTGTGTGTGAAGGAGAAGAGAATCAAACGAGTGCATACACTGAAGAGAAATGGTGTATATAGATAGTATACACAGGAAATGGGAGTGTTTTCCAAAGAAAAAGGGAGGGCCATTACGTCTTGACGGAGAAAAGAGAAGTGAAGTAATCTTGCATTTTAATATTCGTTACGAGTAGAAAAACTGAAAAACATGTTCGTGAATATATAGTACATATAGAGTTATAGACTGTATATCTTGTAATGTAACAAGGTAATTGTAGAAAATAAAAATATTTCTACTTTAAATAGGTTTTTGGTGTCAAATGGCTGATATTATGTATACAGGGTATCTTGATGGAAAATGGATAGAGTTTAATGTCTTTTTTTTTTCAATTTATCTCTTGATTTTGTATTTTAATAAATCAACGGTTCCTATTTATTTATATCTTTATGGAAAATTCACAAAGATAATATTAATAATTGGGGATGACACTTAATATATCCTTTATTTATATAGCATTTAACACTTTCTGCTAAATCAGTTTTTCTTTTATGAACCTCAATTTTTTTTCTTATTAAAAGTCATTTGAGCAAAAAAAATTGGTCTGATGTAAACTTTCTAAGCCAGTTTCTACCCTTTCCTATGTTTCATGAAAATTCTTGCAGTGAAAATGACTTTCGTTTGGAAATGTTTCAATAAAAAAAACATTGTTAGCATCTTCAATAAAGTATTTATATTTAAAAGATGATTATCTTTTATTGTGTAAGATAATGAAATTAATTCTTGTTGAAGGCATCGACATAAAGTAAGTTGCAAAAGGCAAATCATGATCATGCTTTTTGAAAAATTTCTTCAAGAGATGGGCTCTTTTGATATTTGATATCGGCGTTAATTTTCTAAATCAACGTTATCAATTGAAGTGAAAAAAAATAGAAATTCTCTATTTGATGAAATACTCAGAATTATCATTTCTTATTATAACTGAAAATTTAGAAACATTAATAACTTGTCAAAATTATAAAATTTACAACTCACCCACCAAGACCAAACACAATTAGGACACTTCATGTATCAACTGATCAACCAAGTGAAGATTAGGAACCAATAGATACTGAGGAATTTGAGGGAATTATCTGGTTTGTTAAGTTTTTAGTTTTTTTTATGGACAAGATATTTAAGATTTTTAGAGCATTCGACTAATCTTCGGGACATATGCAAGTCTTACTGTCCACACACACCAAATAATTATACAGAGAGTAACCCTTTGAAAAAAGTGAGAATCGAAATCATGACTCTCACTTTCTGAATCAAGTTCTTGGCGTTCATTTATGTAGGGGCAAAAGCATTAGATTTTTTTTTTCCTTCTAAACTGTTTGATTTTTTTTTTTTTTTCACTTATTGGAAGACAATTACAGTACTGTTGTATTTCACTATGAGAATTTTTTAGGGCTGGAATCAGAAACCAAGTTCAACATTTCTAGGGTACACAAATCACTGATAACTGGCTCAAATTTAAAACTAATATTAGTATACTTGCACTTTGGATTCTGAAATTTCCCAATCCTCACAAAGATAAAATATAGAAATATCCACGGAAGGAGGACACACCAGTCCCACAGACACCCTTTTTACAAGGGTTTCCCAGGCTTCAGTCATTTCACTATCCCTGAAAGTCAAATGAAAAAGAGAGAAACCCCTTTCCTGGTTTCAGCCTTATCATAGAAACACAAACTGGATTATAAATTTGGCATTTCTTTCTTCTTCTTTTTTGTTAATGAAGACTTAAGACAAATTATTTTTTAAATGTAATTAAACCTCCTCATGATTTTTGAACTTGGTATATCTTCTACTCTTACTGATTAATGTGTGGGTCCCATATATATGCCTTACAACCTCACACGATGAATGCTACAATTTGTTTTTTTTTTTTTTATTATTCAAATTGAGAGTTCTTTGGTTTTCAAAGAAAATGGAGAATTTTCTGTTTGGCTGTTGATGTCTGTCTTGTAGTGGGTTTTTTATTTAATGAAGATTAGTAGGTGCGGATGGAAAGTTTGGTAGGAAAATGTGACCGCGTGGAGTGATGTCCTCCGCTTGTTGGGCCTTTTTCAACCCCCAACGGTTGCAACTGACATTCCAAGCTTGGACTGGTAGATGGCTGTATGTGCATGGCAAATCCTTGCAAACCTGTATTATTTGCTAGGGTTTTGATTTTTCATACTTTATATCCTGTGGGGTCCACATATTATTGATCGAAATTTCCAAGATGGTGACTTATGTGTACGTGGAAATTAATCTTACCCTTCAATATCAGATAAGGATATTTCACAATTAATTTTTTTTATATGACGTGTCGCATGTGCAGAACAAGAACAGGGACCGGTAGATCGGATGCCAATTGAAAAGCTAGAATGCGTAAGGAGAGTGAATTTTACTCTATGATAAAAGAATTTGACATATAAATTACATTAGAAGTTATCAAATTGTAAAATTGGGAAATCAAGATTAAAAATAGATTAATGAATAAATATTTTTATCTACTATGATTAATACAATAATAAGGATGCATCAAATGAATAGTATAAGAGATTGCGTCTAAATTTTAAAGAGAAAATCATAATTTTAACAATTTGAAATTACCCTGAAAATGGGCTCCACATGAAGTCCTTATGTCCAAGCACAGAAAATATTTTAGACATTTTGTAGTTTTTCCTAAATCTGAACACGGTTTGATAATTTCTTGATAGAAAATTAAACATTAGAATCTTTTATACTTTCTTTTGAAACATTCTTATAATTCAAATCCCACACTTGCCTCTCTTTGGAGATCATACACTTCTGTATATAACTTATTCAAATTAACTATAATTTTGTCAATTTAGAGGGATTGGCTCGACAACCAAGAACCCATCTCATAAAGTGATAATCTTATGTTCGATTCAGGTTCAATCTGAAAGAGTCAATCCCATTAAAATTATCTAGTGTATTTAGATTGAGAGATTTACACATGCTCTGAAGATTAATCACGTGAATTGTCTTTTGAAAAAAACTATAATATACTCATATTTATATTATTATAGAAGATTTGCTTGTCTTCTAAATTAAGACAAAATTGCAATATAATCATTATTATTAAATTTTCATTTATTTAAAATTGACTTGGGAGAAAATAGCTCATATTTACCCCCACTTTTTTCCTCAACAGGAAAAATTTGTCTTTCTCATGAAAGAGTAAAATGGCCTCTTCCTTCCATTTGTGCAGATCCTTACCCCAGGAATGAAAGCCTGGACCATTCTCATGTTCTAGAGTCTGAACTTTGTAAGACGTGGGTGTATTTTTATTTTCATTTTTTTCCATTTTTCTTGCAGACTATATCCAATTCCAAAGCAGTACCTGAAGAGCTGGGATTCTCTGGAGGAGACTCTTCATTTTAGTAGGTCCTCATCTGGAGTACAATTTACCCAAAACCTTGACTTTGCTGACATTATTTGGCTACTTTGGCTAGAAAAGACTCAAGGGTTATATCGCGGTCGAAAAATTTCTCTCTTTATTTTTTTTAATAAAAACCATCGATATCGGCTGATATTGTAATATCGGCCGATATGATGTGGCCGAGATATTGACATAAAACTTTATTATATCGGCCAATACGATTCTAATCGGTCGATATTCGGACCCCTGGACAAGACATTTGGTTTTGAAGCTTTTGCATGGAGCTGCACTGGAAGTGTGGAACATTAATGTTGTTACAGTCGATCACTGTTCAATTAAATTAAATAACCATATCCATATTTAAAGTATCAATTATCAAGTTTTAATACTTTAATTTAGATTCATACCTTGTTTGTGATATCCTCCTGACCCATGAGACAGAGGCCAAGCCCTCGATAGGTTGATCCAAGTGAAACTGGGCCTTGTCAAACGGGCTAGCAGAATGGGCCGGTTGGATCCCACAGCCCAGCAGTGGGTGGGAGTTGTGGAAAGCCCCACATCGGATGTTGAGGAGTTTGAAAGGGGGTTGATAGGTAGCCTTACTCCCTCAAACCAGCAAGACGCGTTTTGGACCCAGACTAGGGCTGGGTCCGATCCAAAAACCATGTGGGCTCGCTTTTGTGCACGTGTGTGCACGTGTGGGCCCAAAGCTGACAGTATCTTGCTAGGCCGAGCCCCAAGCCCTTTTTATGGGTCGGACTGTTACATTGTTAACATATATGGTATAGGGTCCCTATTTCCCTCGGAATTGATTGGATATTATCATATACTGATTTGTATAATCTTCATTTTTTGTATAATTTTCTTTATTCGGTGATTTTTTTATTCATTCATTGTATTTTTTCTATAAATACAAAGTATACACATGCTGTTCTCTCAGTTGAGGAAGAGATACAAAACTCCGTTTTCTATGTGCCTCCGCTGCACGTAAGAGATAATGAGCTGCACATGAGAGCGGTGGTGAAATGGTAAGAGAGTCTCACATTGCCTAATTTGAATAACAAATGAGTATATATAACACTTAAGACATCATACAATTAACTCTTTGTCCTAAATTTAGTAGAATTTAAAAAGATAAATACAAATAAAAATAAATAAAAACATTGATGAAAACGGTAATGATAATAGAAAACTCTAAATATAAATATCAATTGTAATAATCTCAGTGACATTAGAAGTTATTGATGATGTCTGTCTTGGCCAATACAGTGTATGTTCAAATTTTGAAAAGGAATTTTTTTTTTTTTTGAAGCTCAGTTGTGGAAAATTATGGATAAAAGTTTAAATTATTAACTATAAATATTAGTCTTAAAGGTCATAATGAAACTCAAATAGAGAGTTTTTTTAAGCGTGCCTCGATTAATATTTTGAGTCTTTCACAACTAATTTGAATTTTATTTATAAATAAACAAAGAATCCTTTGCAACCTTAATTTATATTTTCCTCTCCGCCCATTGTTTGAAAAGTCCTAAACAATAAAAGAAAAACAAAATATGAAAAATTTAAAATAATATGTATGAATCATTTAGACTAATATTTAAATACATAACGGTTAAATTTTAAAAAAAAATTAGATTGGCTTACAATAACATATATTTTAATGGAAATAATATAAAATATGAATTGTATTATAAGTTTATAACTTCTAAGCAATGTGATCCATTAGACAGCATTGCATTAAACAAAGCCCTATGAATGTGTAAGCGGAGTTTACGTAATGTGATGATAAGATAATAACAGTGTCTACAACTAGCATAATTTTATTTGCAGAACCCAAAAATAGTACCCAAAAGAAGGAAATTTAGTCAACCCTCTTTAGATGTTTAAAGAAAGACTTGTTGTTTTTAAATATTATTTAATAGAAACAGCAATAGATCAGAATTTTTATAGAAACAATGCT
Organism: Chimonanthus praecox; assembly: GCA_022113865.1. Lineage (NCBI taxonomy): Eukaryota > Viridiplantae > Streptophyta > Magnoliopsida > Laurales > Calycanthaceae > Chimonanthus > Chimonanthus praecox. The sequence continues at coordinate 4,338,406 of CM039086.1, read as the reverse complement.
ATAACGGTTATATTTAAATATTAAAACATATTTCAACCCACAAGATATAAAATCCAAATATAGTTTTAAATGTCAAAAGAGTAAATCAGCCTAATTTTTCTTGGAAAATGAGGATGTCTTTGAGGTATTGATCCAACAAACTAATTCTCCGAAGCCTGCATCGCCATTGCCCACACAACCGGTCTGGATAAATCAGGTGGTAGCACCCAGGGATTAAAAAAACGGTTCCACCGATATATCGGCCGATATGTAAATATCGGCCGATATACGATACGGGCGATATATCGGCCGATAATTTTATCTCTCATACCGATATCGACATTTTCTCTCTCCTCCGATATCGGAACCGTGAAAAACCGCAAAAAACCGTGATGATAGTGATGAACCGTGACAAAACCGCAAAAACCGTAAAAAACCGTGAACCCCCTGAGAACCGTAAACCCTGAACCGCGGAAAACCGTGGAAAACCGCGTAAAACCGCGGAAAACCGTGAAAAACCGTGAATACCCCTGAGAACCGTAAACCGTGGAAAACCGTGAAAAACTGTGAAAAACCGAGAAAAATCGTGTAAAAACCGCGAAAAACCGTATCGGTGTTTTAAATTTTTTTTTTTTTTTTTAAATACCGATATTTATTAATATCGGCCGATATTTTGACCGATATTTCGGACCGAATATCGGCCGATATTACTCGGTTTAAAAAAACCGATATATATCGGCCGATACGATATGTATCGGCCGATATTTAAACCTTTGGTAGCACCAAGGTTTGATCACATAAGGAAGCAAACTCCACGCCAAATACTAGGACTAATTAGTGATGGGTAAAACAACTTAAATTGATTTGACTTGATAAAATTCTAAGTTGAGTAAATTAAGAAAATTTATTAAATTTTTTCAAATCAAATTGAAAAACTCATTCTAATTACACTATTAAATAAAAATTTGAATTTAATCCAAATTTCAAGTTTTGTACCTACAAATCAACCCGTAATCTCCTACCTACCGTGGACGGTAAGTTTTACCAGTAAAGTAAAGCTTGGGAAAAGGGTCTGTCTCTGCTGTAAATTCGGGTCTCGATATTCAAAGTTTTGAACTATTCCCATAGACAATAAGTTTAATTTTGCCATTACAATTATCGAAAATGAAACATCAAATGATAAAAAGAAAGCAAACTTGCATTGGGTCAAAAGGTTTTCTGTCATCCACTCAGTTATAAATAGTGGTTGGAATAAAAAAAAATCAGTTCAAAATTTTAAGTTTAAATTTAGGCTTAAATTATTTTTTTTTGAAATTATTAGTTGATAGTTATAAAATATTATTAATATTTTCAAATTTCAACTATAATTTTCGGTGAACTCAGGACTCTCACCTCCATAGGCAGATTCCTAACCAGCACTCCAACCCCTTCATACAAAATTTTAAAAAATTAAAATAAACTTTTAATTGTAAACCCTAAACTCTAAATCCTAAATCCTAAAATTTTGTATATATATACAAAATCTTAAAAAATTAAAATAAACTTTTAATTGTAATTCTTAGATAAGTAAAAAGTGTTACAGTTATTTTTAAATTCAGTCTATATTTCAATACAAAGACATTCAAAACTCACCATCAACTTGTCTTGAACCACTTTCTCCCCCCTCTCTCACACATAGTCAAGAGGCTGACGGCTACTTTTTTCTCAGCCTCCACCGTTTCAAATGGGCATGTGGAGCCTACATTTTAATATTGTAATTAAATTGAACATGTGATCTACTTAAATTAAATATAATCAACTTATTTTTATTTTTATTTTTGACTTTTCAGCTTAAACTTTTTCAAACTTGTAATTAAGATTTGACTATTTAAGCAAGTGTTGACAATCAATATAAAAGGACTCTTTCTATCTTGAATTTGAGTTTAAACTTCAAAGGGCAAAGTAATATAAGTGGTTTAAATTTTTCAACAGATGACCTCAGTTGAGAAATTAGAGAAATTCTTGGATTTTGCTCATTTTCCATGCCAAACATATATAATCTTTTCAATCGATAATTAAAGAATAAAAAATTATTTTAGCACAAAATAAGGAAGTTTTGAACAATAGAATTTCAAATATTTTAAAGTGAGTATCCTTTCATTTTAAAATAACTAAAACTTAAAAATCCATGAAGTCTGTATGTGTACAAACAGGCCCTCAGGGGTCGAAATATCCGCCGATACATATCGTATCGGGCGATATATATCGATTTTTTAGGGCCGAACGATATAGGCCGATACGATATGTATCGGCCAGTAAAAAAGGTTATCAGCCCATATGATCGATATTCGGTCCAGAATATCGGTCAGCATATCGGCCGATATGCATAAAAATAGGTATTTAAAATTTATTTGATTTTTTTTTTAAAAAAAAGAACAAAAACCGATACGGTTTTCCACGAATTTTTTACCGTTTTTTATGGTTTTTGACGATTTTGAATATCGGAGGCGAAAGAAATGTAATTAAATGCAAATATCAGAGGAGAGAGAAACTTATCGGCCGATATTATGGCCAATATTTGCATATCAGCCGCAATATCGACCGGGCCGATATTTCGACCCCTGCCTGTACTAAAGCATTAAGTGTCATCACACTAATTGAATTTAGCATTTGATAAGTTTTGACTTTTGCTCTTAAAATAAAAGAGACTAAAATCCAATTCCATTTGCAAGCACGTATCGAAGATTCTACTCTTGTATCTTTGATCACCAAAACATCAATCTACATCCGTCTTAAAAGAAAATTGATACAACGTCAATCTTTCTTTTCTTTTTAACGATAGGGTAAATTTCATTCAAAAGAAGGAGAAAAACATTCCTAAATATAAGAAGACACCTACAATGGGAAGGTGTGAAATAATAAAAAAAACCACAACTCGTGCCAGGCAAACAAAAAAATAAAAGGAATATTCGAGGGAAACCAAATTACAACACATTATAATTCAAAAAATACCCCAGTACAAAAAAAAAAACCAGAATGGGAATGTCAACGTTGTTAGCCCAATAAAGCAGTCTAAAAAATGATAGACCAGATTTCATGCCAATAATCAAATTGTTTAGGTAAAGACGTTTAGTAAGCTGGTGAATAACCTGACCATGAGTCCATAACGCTAGTTACATGAGAAGGGATGAGAGAGCCAATAAGGATTCATGATCAGAGAGGAAGATCCTGTTGATAGAGAAATTGAGATGGATGCAAGCAATCAACACCATTTGGAAGGAAATCAGATTAAAATGGGAGCAGCTTATTGAAGAAGAAGGGAAAATGCAGGTGCCTTTAGTACGAGAGAGCTCGTCACATAGGAGACCACCCAAACATATACGCCCCTGGATCAGAAACATCGATCTAAATCTTACAAACATCAATCTTCTTATAACAAAAAACATCAAATTTATCCCGTTGTCCACTTGTCATCATTGAAGTAACAGAAAAACTACACTGGTATCCCTTTTTATATGAAAGCACCAATATTTCTATCAATTTCTATTTGCAAGTGTCTTTTCTAAATCTTGTCTCTACATTACACATTACATGTAGGAAAAAGAAAACATATAAGTTCATTCCCATACTACTAACATAACTTCAAAAATGACAAATATTGGTTGGTAATAACTATCATTATTATAAAGCTTGTAAATATTGAGTTTAGTCATACATATCAAATCACAAAACACAATGTAGATCAAGATCTTTTCACTTTTTCAAGCCTAATAATAGAAGTATCAGCTTAAAATAGTCAAAGTAATAAACTGCACGGATGAATTGCATCTTGAGGTCGTCCCATGGCGGGTACCTGAAGTAAAAATCAGTAAAGTTCCTTCTCATTACTGCCTTTTCATGGCTGAAAGTATCGAATGAGAATTTCCCATGGTATTTTCCAAACCCGCTCTGACCAACGCCTCCAAAGGGTAAGGTATCGCATGCATACTGCAACGAAGAAAATAGTTAGTGTTAAATAAGGAGAGAGAGTTCAACTCAACTAACACAACTGTTTTATGATAATTAGGCTGCAAGTCACATTGTTTTAAATCCAGTATTTCACGAGCGAACTAAACATATTGTGACTTTGTTCGAAAAAATGTGCAAGTTAATGTTATTTGTACTCCTTTCGTTCGCAGTAATAAATCGTTAGCAAACATTTTCACAAAAAAGTCTTACAACAACCAAATTTCAAGAGATATTGTCCAAGTTGGACTCCATCGATATTTTTGCACCAACTTGAAGGGAAGTTTTATTATATATATTATTGTTGGCTTGTAATTGGGTATAACCCTAATAATAAAAATTCTCTCTTTCTTCGTGTTTCTTTTCCCTTAAGGGTTTTTCACGTAAATCCTGTGTTTGTGCTTTTATTTCGTATGATAATATGTTTCTACAGTCAATGACTTGTGTATTAAGGTTATCAATTGAATCAAAGAATGCATTAAATACTTGAACAATGGTGTCGTTAAACGTTAGACTTCCGGAAGAAGTTTCTGCAACCACGCGTTTCTTGAGTAATTCATCATTTGTAAAGACATAGAGAGCAAGAGGCTTGGGCCTTGACCTTATAAACTCAATACTCTCTTCAATCTTATTCAACTGTAAAAGGAGGAAAACATCATTGTAGGAAGATATATTGAGGAATAAATGAATAATGGTCCACATTACGCGGTAGAAGATATCTTACAGTGATAATTGGAAGCACTGGACCAAAGATCTCTTCAGTCATGATCTCAGCTTCAAGTGGGGGATTCAATAAAATTGTGGGCTCGATGAAACTGCACAGAAGATTGAGAAATAAGAAACTTTCACATATGCTAGTTTACTTATAGATTCTTGTATTAAACTCAATGTTACGAAATTAGATTCATTTGGATTCAAGCATCTCAAAATCCTCTTTTGTGGACCTTTGGGACTGCTGCAAACGAGTCTCACATTGGAAGTGTAGAGGGAGATGTAAGAGTTTATAAAGAACTTGATTAACTCCACTTAATAGACTAGTTTTTTGGGCTGGAAGCCCAGGTCCTAACAAATGGTATCAGAGCCAGATCTCAGACTACTTCATGTGGGATCAGGAGATCCACCAGGCGAATAGGCTAGTCTTTTAGGCTGGAATCCACTCAATGCAGGTGAAAATGGAAGAGAAGATAGAAAATTACAGCTCATCATTGTCGTAAGAACCACCATGGACAATGCACTTTTCTGTCTTGGTGTCTTGTAGAAGTTTGCTCAATCTCATGAATTGGGCGCTGTTGCCGATCTTTGAGATGTTTCTTGATCCTTTTACATTTTCCCCAAAAAAGTTCTTAATGGTTTTCTTTAGCAAGTCTATCTGAAAATCAACCATCAGAAGAAAATATAGACCAAATGAAATAAAAATGTACATTCATAATCTTACCCAAAGAAATGTACATTCATAAAGTTACAATGATCTGTGAGGAATATACCAATCTTGGTGCAAATTTCTCTTCTATAAGAAGATAATCAACTGCTATGCATGCTTGCCCATTGCATGGTCCCCATTTACCTGCAACAATACGCTTTGCGGCGACCTGAAACCATTAAGACCAAATTCAAATTAGTTTCAATTAATGAAAAACTCAATTTTTCATCAGCAAAAAAAGGCTAAGAAACTCGATCTCATCTGAAATCTTGAATGATGATAACGATGACAATTATGATTTATATATATGTGGAAACATAGTTTGACACTTGATTGACAAAAATGTGTGATCGTGTGTGAGCATGCAAGATTGTTTGATGCCAGATAGTCTAATTTTCTTCTAAAAAGAAATGTAGGAACATAGGAGAGAGCTTGTATCGAAACAACCTCTTGGTCGCTAAAACTTTCGAGGGTATCAACAATTGCAGGGCATTTTCCACCCAACTCCAATGTCACAGGGGTCAGGTGCTTTACTGCTGCAGCCATGACTATCCGTCCAACTCGAGAGCTCCCTAAAAGATTGTCAACAGAGCATTAGAAAAATAAAGTATCGCATGGATCATTGTTTAAATCTGAGAGGTTGATGCACCTCGACCTCATGTCTAGTGAAAATGGTCCTTTGATTGTTTTTTCAATGATCGAAGTATTCAGAGTCTCTTAGAGCACTCGATTAATCTTCAGAACATGTGCAAGTCTTCCTAATTACATACGTTGAGTAAAACTATAGAGAGTGACACTTTGAAGTGGGATGAAGACAGGTTCTTAGCCAACACACCAATCCATTGAGGTTTAAAAAGGTCCTATGTCAGCCGACCCCATACAAGAGACACTCTTGAAGTCCCAATATTGTGAATAATTTTAAAAATTACAAGAAGCATACAATGCCAATATTACTGAGCTGCAAACTACATTTTTTGTAAGGGAATGTACCAGTGAAAAAGATCTTGTCCCATCTACACTCCAAGAGTTGTTGGCCTACTTTTACATCGCCTTGGATCACCTTCACAGCTTTGGAATCAAAGTATATTGGAATGTATTTTGCCAGAAAAGAAGAGGTTGCAGGAGTAATCTCTGAGGGCTTTAAGACCACTACATTTCCTGCAGATATGGCTCCAAGCAAAGGTTCCAATGCCAACCCTGCATCACACACTCATTAGTGTAAAAATATCAGGGATTGAAAAACCATCATATGTCCGACCAGGCTTATCAGATATGTATTGTATTATTAATCTAAAATGGAGAAGATAAACGATCCAAATTAATGGGGCAGTGACACTCTGTGACCCTGTTTTAAAGGTTGATGGCCCTAAATAATCCTTTCAATTACCCTATCATCGTGCTTGATGATTATCCAATCAAATGGAGGATGGTCCAGAAATAGGGCATTCATGATAATTGATGAAGTACTGGAAGGATTCTTTAACTCTCACCAAGTGGGAAATTCCAACAGGAGAATATGAGAACAAGTCCCAGAGGTTCAGGCACCAATTCACCTGTTGTAGGGAACGCAATCAAGGGAATATCAACCTGCCAAAATAGTCTCTAATTAGATAGAAAGCCACTAATTTTATTCCAAGAAATATGAATTTTTGGGACATGATGCACAGGATATGTATGAATTCATTCATTTCAATTATAAATGAGTGAGGTTCTTGACTGAGTAATTTAGATTGTGTACATGATGGATCATAATGCCATTGCAAATATCATAGTCCTTGGCTTAGAAATAGATGATTAACATAGAATTTTTTTTTTAAAAAAAAAAAATATGCATAGATTTGATGCCCAATATGCAATTCTCAATGAATTTCATAAATTGAAAATTATTTTGTTAAAAACAGATAAACTAAAGAACTATTTTAAAAAAAAAAAAACTCTCTCAATCCACCATGATATCCATGACATCAGAACCTCTAAAAAATCATAGTAGGTGAGATTGAGAAGGCTAGCTATATTTACTCTGTAAGAAGTGTAAATAGGAGAATGTAGACTATGCAATCATTTTAGTTTTACGAAATATATAGGTCATGAAATCAATAAATTATATCAAACAAATTTTTAAAGTCTCAAATTACAAGACTAGAATTAAAATTATAATATTAATACTTACTAACCACACACAAAAATGTGTAAAATTTTCCCAATGTAGATATTAAGTCCCAAAGACAACTACAACTTTATAACCTTTAATTTTTTTTTTTTTTGAATTTACGTGTGAGAAACCGCAGAAAAACCAGCGTAAAACCTCCACGGGTGATACCCACTGTCCTTAAGGTACATCAAATTAGACTATGAGAGCTCAAACTTGATACCTCAGCTTCTTGAGGCAGGATTAAACTAATTTTTAACACACTTGTGTTCAGGCATAATTTTTTATTCCTAAATCATCCTTGTGATGAAAAGTGAGCCCCAAGAAAAGGTGCTTACTCTATTCACAATGAACCAATTTTTAATAAATAAATTTTCTATTATTTTACTGTGGTAAACAACCTAATTTTTACATAAGATACGTGTTGGGAGCAGCTGAATTATCCAACTGTTTAAAAATTTTCAAAGAATAAAATTAGTCATTTAATCTAATAAATTTTATATTCAAAATTATAGAAACATAACATGATCTTGGACTGATTTTTGCCATTTCAATCATAGATAATTTATTGTATCTATGTAAATAAATACATTCTTGCAACCATTTACTCATTTGGCAGGGTTTTCCATTCGAAACTCTTCTCCAATTTTGCGAGTGACATTCAGCATTGCATTACAACTTGTACATAAATCTAATGGTGGATGACCTTTCAATGACCCAATCATGGTGCTATTCAACCTAAATCAGTCGATCCACTGGTTTGCAGATCCTACAGTGGAAATTTCCTTATTCAAGCACAACTAGTGTTTCGAATCAATCAATACATGAACGGAATCAAATCAATGTCGAAGTTTCTTAAAGTATGGGATTAATTTTTAGGACATGTGAAGCTCTCCTTATTCAGACACATTAGGTAACTCGGAAAGTGACCCTTTAGAGTAGACTAGGGATCAAATTCAAAACTTCCACTTTTCGAAGTAGGTTTCGACCATTACTTTAAGTTCTTTAGATTAAAAACTTGTCGTTAACAAGACTTGAACTCAAGTCACTCTTACATAAAAAATAAACATTTTTATCAATAATTTGATAATCATATTTTTCTTAAGGGAGGACAACTGCGGCAGGACAACTGCGGCCAGCAAATTAAATGATAAATGTTAATAATCATAACAAATAACAAAGGTGTAATAATGAACTCGCCCTTTTGGTTGCCATCCACTTATCTAAAGAGCTCAAAGCAAAGTTGGCCGACTTTATGAGAACCCCCACCTACACAATAATAAATTCAATCAAAAGAAGATTCAAGGGAAAAAAAAAACACAAGTTAATCTAAGTATTTAACTGATATATGGATGGAAGTGAGTTTCAATTTTCAAATATCGATTGGAATTTCGCTTGAATTTCAGGAAAATTACTTATAAATATTGCAAAATATGATACTTTTCCTATAAATGAGCCCAAAATTGATTTTCTAAAAATTTTAAAAAAATTGGCCCAAAATGGATATTCCTGAAATTTCTGCCAAAATTTTGGGTATTGTCGGCAATACCCTTTTTTAAAAAAAAATAAAAAATAAAAAGATTTGGGTCTGAAATGAATAGTCAGCTCATTAAGAGCCAAATTTTCCTCATGTAAATAATTGAAGTACTTTCGTTTGAAAACACTCTTATAGAAATCATTTACTGTGTAAACATTTTTTTTTTTTATATTATGGGTATTCTCACTCTACATTAGAGGTAGAGGTAAGAGTATGAGACTAATTTCACATATACATGAAATCATCTGCAAGTTCCGTTTATCAGATAAGTTCAAGAGCAGTCGAATCAAATACCTCTAATTTAATCCTAAAAGTTTATCGGTATCATAAATAAATAAGAAAAAAGCATAAAAAGTGAAACAAAGAAAGTGTTTTCCACGAGGAAAGATAAAAATAAAAAGGAGCAGCAAACTTGAAAGTTTTGGATATGAATGGATAATTAAAATCACCTCATCTCTATAAGATTCAACCGGGTGTTTGCCCAAGTCCTTGTTGAGGACATGGAAGATCTCTTCTTCCTTCTCTTGGAGGAGTTTGATGAGTGCCCTTATCTGAGATTTCCTCCATGATCCACTCCTTGTCTTCCCACTTGAAAAAGTCTCTCTCAGCTCTTCCAATCCAAACTCTTTTTCCATGCCCACAAACCAGACTGTGTTGGCAATTCACTTGCACTCTGCAGTCACAAAGTAAGTCTAGACAGCAAATGCAATATAATTTATTTCTACTTGTCTTCACTGAAGAAAAAAAATTGATCACATTCAGAGACAGTTGGCCCTCTTTATGAGTACATTGAATGCCGACCTGCTTACCTCTGTTGGAGAAAAAAAAAATGTTTTTCATCTTAAAAGCATTGAAAAAATAATTTGCTGAGATAGGAAGATTATCAGTCATTATCAATTTTTCTGTACTTCTATATGCTTCTTTACATTATTTACTTAAACTTTTTAAATATATTCTACTTTTCCTACCTTATTTCACTTGTAACCCCATTTCTTCATCCGTTTTAATTTTTTTTATTTTTCCCTTTATTTGACTTGCATAGTTACATGCAGGGGTGAAAAAATCGGCTTGGCCGATATACAAATATCGGTCGATATGATTCTCTCTTCTTCTTTTTCTTTTTGTAAATATCAGTATTATTTTATTATTTTATTTTTTATTTAATAAAAAAATATAAAAAGAAAACCGAAAAAGAAACTGTTTTTTTAAAAAAAAATTGAAAATGTAAATATCGGCAGATATCGGCCAATATTTTGACCCAGGCCTATCACCGTTTTGATATTTTTTTTTTAAATACTGATATTAATCATATCGGCCGATATCAGACCGATATGATTCGGCGAGATATCGGTCATATTGACCGATATAATTACTGTACGGCCGATACAATACGTATTGGCTGTTTTTATTCGGCTCTTTAATACCGAATGATATCGGCCGATACGTTTCGTATCGCCCGATATCTGTACCCCTGGTTGCATGGGTAGTTGAAATGTGAAAAAACTAAGTAAAAACAAGATGGTTTTGAATTCCATTTTTAATTTTTCTATGCTTGTTGAAATGTAGGATTTTCACGAAAGTGCGTCAATACTTGTTTAAAATGCAGGTTTTTTTAGCTATAGGACCATTTGTACTTTGTAAGAAAGCCAATTTCTCATAAAAATGTAGAGGAATTAATATTATTTTCTTTTTCATGTTTTACTATCATTTAATATAAAAGAGATATATTTTTGAGTGATTACCAAATAAAGATTCAAATTTTAGTAAATAAATTGTTGTACTATTTTCTAACTAAAATATTGTAAAATTCAGTATTCACATTGAATTGTTATTAGAGCTGGGGGGTCAAAATTTCGGCCAAGCCGATAACTTTTCTCCTTTTTTTCCTTTTTAAATATCGGTCGTTTTTTTTTTTTATAAAAGAAAATGATAGTAATGACAGGAGTTACGTCCAAAATTTAATATTTATTAAGAAAAGTCAATATTTATAATATTATCGATCCTACCACGATTAGATCTATTAGAGCCATCTCCCTCATCAGAATCTCAGAAATAAAGAGAGTATTTAATACATGTCAGAAAGGATTGAAAGATTTAACGACTTTCTTCTCTGTTATAAATTGGAAGACAGCGATACAGTGAAGACCATCCGTAAAAAAAATCAAGCTTTCGTGCTCTCCTGGCCACTAAAAAAAAATCCTCATACATTTTGTGCAAGTGTTTGTACTGAAATTTTAAAACAATAAAATTCTATATTCAGCAAGTTTTTTTTTCTTTAATTTATTCCATACTTTGAATATGTAGAAATAATTTTGAAAAATCTAAGTCAAATACTTTTAAAGATTTTGTTAAATAATTATAGTGTGAACAGTAAATCTGTAAGAGATCCAAAGCCTCTCGACTCAGGTTAACTTGCTTTTGTCCGTTTGAATATATTTAAAGCCTTGTTGGGAAAGGATTACTATTGTCGAGCTACTCTGACGATTTAACCATTTATACTGATAATTATAGGAAAGAATTTCTGATTGAATATCATAGCAAGGCTTTAGAAAAAATTGTTTCACAAATATTTAAAGGATAAAGCTGTGCCATTTACTATGATTCGTACCTGTTATATTAGAACTCGCACCTGAACTCCAAAAAAATTCAAACAAAAAGTCATAAATTGAAAGATTTTTCTTCCATTAAAACCATGCTTATTTTGACTAAAAAATAGATTTTCTCTAATTTTTTAATTGTTACATCCATCTATTGAATAAGTGATGTTTAAATGGTTCTTGCTCACGGAACTTTTAGGCTGCGTTTGGAAGTATAAATTTTACAGGAGTTATCGGGAATTACCCTTGACCAAGGGTTATCCTGCGTATTATGAATACCCCTTCTTGGATTTTCAAAAATGAGAGGAGAAAAATAAAAATTTGATTTTTTACCCTTTCCCCTTAGTTACCAAATAAGGGTAACCAAATCACTTAATTCTAATGTTACCAAATAACTTAATTCTTATCCGATATCTGAGATATCGGATATATCAGCCTATATCATAAAAAACGATATTTATACCCTGCTCATCCCATCCTTTCACTCTGGTCATTAAAAAATCACTAGAACTGGAGATGCAAAGCCATCAAATTTATCCCAAATCCGTATTCCAATTTAGGACCTCAGTTATCAGCGGCAACCAGCTGATCTTAACAAGCTATTTATTCTTATTCCCAAATTCACCTTGTTCTTACCAAACTGAGAAGTAGGGTTCAGCCATCTGTAACCTCAGGTGCTCCTCCCTCAAATGGTAGAGGCATAATAAGTTGTTGGAAAACGGGGTTAACCACACTGTTTCTTGTTTAGAATTAGTGGTGATTGGGAGCTTCGTCCACCAGCATATGCAAAACCCATAAAAAATCATGATAATGGTATGGGTCACACTCTACTGCATGTAGCAGCTAACCATAGTATAGCTGCAATTTCAAATATTGATATACACAGTCACAACTGGCCTACAGCCTTCCGAGATGAAATCATGTACCAACAAATACAACACCCCATGGCTTAATTGGCCAATATAAACTTCTCCATGAAAGTAGTAAAACCCCATAAAACCACTTAACCAGAGAAAGATGATCTTACAACACGTGATTTAAAATTGATGACCATGCAAAAGAAATAAATAATCAACCTAGCGATGATCTGCCTTCCCGTCGTCCTCTATGCTTCCATCACTGACATGCCTACATTCAGAACCAACAATTCTGAGAAAATGGTCCTTGTACTTTCCCAAATTATGAGATTCACAGTCAGAGGTTTCATTTGGTTTCTCTGTGAAGGTCAAAAGAATATCTTTGATAAGCTAACAACAAGAATATTTATAAACTGTAAGAGAACTTGTAGATTTGGCCAACTCAGAGCAGATCTGTCTTGAGGTGACCACAATCATAAAATGAATATTAATGTTATAAAGCAGAGAACTTCCATGTTGGCTGGTCTTGCCAAATGAACATTACATAGTTACCAATTTGATGAGAGTTATTTCTGGCAGGGTTTTAAAGGTAAAAATAGGCGAGAAGCTAAGGGTACCAAGATCCATTATTCAATTTCCATTGATAGGACACAACATGATATGTTTCACCCCATGATATGGGGGACTGGTTGATTGATAAATTGGAAAAAGAAAAAAGTAGGATTACAGCATACCGCCAAGATGATGTTAGATTCCGTGCTTTTCTATCCAACTGGATGTTTTCCAAGGTGTTTGAAACTCGAACTAAATCCTCAGAAAGCTCATTGTTATCATACCGCCGATTATACTCATCCTTCCTATATCCAGGCATAGACGAGCCTGTTCTCCGATCTGAAATGCTAGAAAGATTATAGAAACATAACATGGAAGAAGATGATGCACAAAGTATTCCAACTATTTCTCACTTACCAGAAGCCTGTGAATGGGGAATGGGCCTGGCATTACAGTCCACATACATTAAACGACTATGTTAGTAAATGCAAAGGGGACAAATACAAACATTGGCAATGTTAAGAAGATACATTATGGCAGAAAGACTCCTTACCTTCCTAGTGGAGGTAAGCCTCCAGCAACAGATGAAGATGATGGTCTGCGGTTCCTGGACTCTATATTGGATAAAGACTCTGTTTCTGAAGCAACAACTCTCCTTCCAATTTCCCTTGTTTGAGGCAAGTTCTGTCAAAATATGGCAAGGAATTAAAGATTTGAGTCAAGGAAATGGCTGTTTGTAAACATTGCTATGAGTCATCCAATGAGATTTGCTTATCAGTTGTCAGTTGGAGGAAAAATCCAACACAACATGCTTAATGCGGTTGAACAAGGAAGGCTTACCAGTTGGGGGAAAACTCCAACACAACATGCATAATGCGGGTGAAAAAGTAAGCCGATGCCCCCCACCCCAACAAAGGCCCATCCACACATAAAGAAAGAAAAAGAAGAAGAAAAAGAAACCAGCTCTCGAGTTCATGACAAGCAAGGAAGGTAAGGAATTGTTGCGTTCCCACTAAATGCTCCACAAGGTGGTAAAAACAGCAAGGCACTACAACACGGAGCACCTAGAGGGTACATTAGAAATCAATCTATCAGGCAAATGAGAGTTGAGCAACCGAAGAGGGCATAGATCATTGAATGCCAAATAAGCCAAGATAGAACATACTGCCAACGAGAAGGGACGATGAATCAAGAGATGATCCACATCTTCAGAAACCCTTCCCCTCTTAAGCAGATAATCTTGGGTGAGAATTTTCCTTAATACTGCAGTCCAAGGAAATTTATGGCATGAGGATGAGCTTTAGAGGACCAGATAGCAGGATCCACTAAAGGGGCAGAAGTGCACTGGTTGTTCCAAGCATAGAAGGACTTCACCGAGAAGGCACCAAAAAGATCAGGCCACCATAGCAGGGAATCCTCCCTTTTAATGAAGTTACCATTTCATATATATATATAAACAAATGAAACATTATTCTCCATAGATTTACCGAGTTAATTCATTTCTCATTTATATCCTCTAGCAAGTCAATATCCATTTATATCATTTTGAACATCAAAAGCAAAGCCAATCATCACCCAACAAGATTTATTTTTGGACTGTGTCCCACTATGGAACCTGCCTTACCATCCACCTCTGCATTTGCACATTTTCTATACTAGTTTATGTATTATCCGAGCATACACAGTATCTTTTGACTCATGCTTAGGAGTCTATCTTATTGTTTTTAATAAGTATTTTATGATAATTCATGCATTTGAGTCATGTATAAACAATGCCTTGTGTAAAAGATCGCAGCTCATGTAAACTTATAGTGCCTTTTTCTTATGGTAACATACTCAAATCAACAACTTTAAGGTTGTACAGCAAGCATTGACCAATTGTGCTATGAGCTGGTCATTTATAGTACCCCTTATTTTGGTCAATATTTTGGCCTAATAAAAACCTCTTCCATTCCCTGCATACCTCTTTTAGCTGAATCTTATTATTATAACATCAATGCATCACATTGTGAAACATTTAAGGGGGAAAAAACCATATGGTGAAGAAGCATCACGTTTGAATAGATACATGCTTTTGTCAATGACGGATCCCATCATATTTGGCTCACTTTGTCCCCCACTTAATGTTATTTATTTGTATAATCCTTTTAGCTGATTTAAGTATCAAAGTAAATAATTCAACAAGTAGGGAATATGATACTTTGTGAATAAATGGACGACAAAACTATGCAATTTAGGAAGCAAAGTACAATTCCATTTTGGGAAAAAGAACAAAGATATCAAGAAATACTAGAGAACATGCTAAAATAGCAGAAAGCACTGTTAAAAGAAAACCACAAACTATCGATACCAAAATTTGATTAAACCCGTAATCTAAGCAAATTGTAGTTGAGAAATAAACAACTGGAACTACTTCCAGAAGGTTCTTCTTCATGATGTTCAGAAGATAAATTGTGACATGAAGAATAAATAATGGAGGATGCAAGATAAAGATTTAAGAAACTAATCAATTTGTAACATTTGTCATAGTATAAATGCAAACACATGAATCTAATGCAGGATATGAGAAGCAAGGGAAGTACATTTTTTGCTATCTTCCAATAACAAAACCAAAACCATTAATAATGAAGTATAAAATAAGGAGCTTGTATCAAACCTCAAATTTCAAATATCCTTCGAGAACATCCAAGAGCATTGGACCACTTTCTGCACTTCTTTTTAAATCATATCCATTGTTGCTATTAAAATCTCTCAATTCAGCTTTCCAGAAGTCTTTTTGCTGCAAAAGGAAACCCTCAAGTACATAAAAGAATTGAACAAAATAATGAAATAACTAAACCAAAATATTTAAGCCTTCCTCGTCGATTTGGAAGTCTAATATCTAATGTGAAATAAGAATAAGAGATTGAAAAATTACCAAATTACATTCAGGCAAATAAACTTTCAACGTATGACCCAGTTGGGCCCAATCCAAGTATTCACATATCAGTGCTGTGAGAAGCCTTCCTGGATACATTGCATTGAATGCAAACAAAATATTAGATGAGGAAGAAAAAAGAAAGAAAAAACAAAAAGAAAGAAAGCTCATGCTCTACTCTCAATGGAATGTTCTCCATTCTCCTTAACACCACCAAACTAGATGCATTCATAAAATCGCAAATCAAATGGACTTTCCAACTGTGATTAAAATAAACTTCCATTGCAAGTGTAAAATTTTGAACAAATCTAACTGAACTTTTCTTTACGACAAAGAACCCCAAAGACCCCCACCTCTCCCCGAGTACGAGGGCGTTGGATAAACTGCAGATGCATACAACAACCAGTCCCCCCACCACCCAAGCCACAGGAACCGGGTTACTGCAGGACTCTAACTGAACTTTATTACCATTAAAATTACTTAAATCGCATAAATCTCATCACAAATAGTAGAAACCACTTTATTCCCATTAAAGAAGGAACACATGAGTCCATCAGATGGGAATTTACACTAACACCCAGAAATTGAAATACAACTGATTTTGTTGTGCAACGGAGCTGAAAGAGTGGTGCCATTTCAATTATGAATACACTTAACCAGATGAGCTTTGGCCTTATCCCATGAATCTCTGCTCACAAGTCTACATCGGTCTAAAATATCAAAAAAAAAAAAAAAATATATATATATATATATCCTCGGCACATTACAGTAGTCATTAACACCTTCATGTTAACTATGTTATCCAAATATCACAAAATGGGTATGGTCCCTCTACCTCATCAGATCCTTGACGTATCTGGTTATATAAAATCTCAATCTGATGATTAGATGCTGAACATGTTCATTAATCCCTGTATAACATTTTTAGGATGAAATCAACATCAATCCATCAGAAGGTTTTTTTACTCATTATGTGACATTGACCCAACCAAACAGAGAATTTGTTTGGCATAAAATGATATACTTTTGAGAGGAGCCTTTGGGATAAACCATTGATCTCTAGCAATAAGAACAGAAGAATGCCATTGTTCTCACAAAAATAGGAACATGACAACCAAATTAGAAGGAAATTTCTTCTGGAGTTCAAAATCAGTAGCAGACAAGCAAGTATATTTCTTTCTTATTTAAATCTACTGTAAACCTATAAAAATAAATAAAAATATTGCTTCTCATGGTTCCTACTAAAAACGCTACAGCAAGAACAAATATGCACAATCTCAAAGAATTCATTCAGTATTCAGATGGCAGAAGAAGATCAATATCAGCTGTTAAAAAATGCACTTATAAGGCTCACTGATCATAATCCAAATGCCCTATGTTCAAACGAGGCTGGAAAGATTATCAATAGATCTGTACTAAGAACAAACACATCATAATGAACCTGAAGGAGAAGCATGCAGTTGCTTAGCACGGTCATTGCAACTACCAAGTAATGCAGGAGGTACATTATCTTCACTTTCAATTGCTCGATCTTCTTCTTCAATTGCCTCAAACACACTTGCCCTAAGCTCGGCCTGACAGGGTGACAAACAGGATAGGTATATTGAACATTGATGAAAAGGAAAAAGAAGCAAACGGATTATCAAGAAAGACCTTGACTTAGTAAATTAACAGTACCATGAAACAACCAATTGAATTTTTCTATTCTATAACATCAAAGTAATAAACACGTAAAACCGTAAAACCACCAAGATCCACACAGCAAAACGATTCTATAACAACAAAAGTAATAAACACGTAAATGAAACAAGATTCTCCTTCTTCACCTAGATCCACTTTGTAACACTTGCAAGTGCTATTATAACTCTTCTTCTTCATCTAGATCCACTTAGAGAGGCTCAGCACTTACACGTGCTATTATAACTATTCCCCCTCTCCTCCTTTTCTGAACATGTGCATGTGTGTGCATTGCATGAGTTGAAAAGGGTCTTCTTCAACAATGTGCATGCATGTGCGTGGAATGAGTCAAAAAGGGGGGTCAATCAGCTAGAGATTGAAAAGGATTACTTGACTACACGAATTTGAGCTTTTGGGGGAATCAGTGGCTGATCCAAGTTACATGAGACAGAAGTCATAGGTAACTTCTGTCATTTACATGAGACAGCTTGAACCATGTGTCATGTGGATTCAGCAATTACTTAGATATGACTTGGCTAAGTTGTTAACAGTCATGTGGTGCCAATGCCATTAAAGGACTAGCATTCTTTTTCAGGCAAAAATCCGTCAGTGCTGTCTTTCACAACACAGTCTGTGATTCACCAGTGATGAAATAGAAAGTGATGGTGAGGGAACCTGACTTCAACTTAATCTACAGTAGCTGCTACTGCTTGTGTTGCTGATTGAACAGTAGCAGCTTGAGAAGTAAGATAAATACTCTGGACTTGTAAGTGGTGTTGACCAGAAGGCGATCCTTGATACCAAGATTTTGGAGCTGATTCCAAACAAATAACTTAATTCCAAGAGTTCCTGTCACCTAAAGGTGTTAACATGGCTCCCACAGAAAGTGGAGGTCATTAAGAGAAATGGCCCTAAACCCTATGGGTCATGCAATGGTGCTGAGTCCTTGGCTTGCTTAGTTTCATCTTTTTTCTATTTTTTGATCCATGATGCAACATGGATAGCCAAAGATTTCAGGAAGTTCATTAAGCACATAAAAAAAAGTACACTGAGGAAATAAATAAGTAATTTGATCAGTTAATGACGATGGGAGCATTTCTTTACAGTCAGCTTGAATCACTAGGGAGTAGACCTGTCATGTACATAGAAAGAAAGATATGAAGACTGAAAGGGATTGGGACTTCACAAAAATAGTCACAATCAGACTCCCTCTAAAACTAAACAAATTACTCACAGCTAAAGAATATATGGAGGAAACATTTTTGAAGTGCAACATGAATCTAAGGTTGAACACCCAGAAATCCATAATATTTAAAATGCTTCACCACTAAAGAACAAAATCAATCCAAGCTCGGCTTGTTTCACTTAAAAGGAAGGGATAATGAATAAAAAGAATAACTCCAGTTTGAGTCCCAATGACTCACAGGAAATAAACAGTGAGGTCATCCACAAGGATGACACTGTCAAATCCATGAACAACTTGGTGCCATCACATGGTATATCTGGACCTTGCAAATAGTAAGGTGATGTAGTGGGACTGTTGGTGTTTTGATTCATATTCATTACATAATTTATAGATTAATTAGCAGGGCCTACGTCCAAACGCTAGAAAATTTGTGCCATTAGATAGTTGTCAAGTTATTTGTCCATCACGTCAAAGATTGGGATTCCAATGCTCATTAATGAAGTTATGAGCCAATTATTACCAGGGTTAGTAGGAATTACGAATTTAGGTTGTTTATAATTTCTTATTTTATAATTTATTTACTTGATGGTCAAGATTATTAGATCTTCTTGAACCAAGGTTTGGTCATTAGATCCTAGGATGAGTTGCTGTTTCTGTAAGGTTCTTTTTTCTTGAAGATGGTTTGGTTAGTTTTGTAAAGGGTTGACAGTATTATCAGGGCGTTTTCTGGTTTTTTCTTCTATGTATTTGCCCGTAGACCTTTAGCATCTGGATGTTCCCTACCTATATTTTTTCTGCTTCTTAATAAATTGGTTATCATTTAAAAAAAATATTATATTAGATTCTCCCTTTCTTTTTTAACACCATTTTAAGTATTTTTAAGGAATTATTGAAGAATGAATTATTGGAACTCTCTCTCTCTCTCTCCCCCCCCTACCTTCTTCACAAAATTCTTATTCTACTTCTCATCCATTTGGGTTTCTTCTAAAGGATCACCATCATAAAAATCTTAAGAGTCATGCTACATCACAAGGCAAATAAAGCAGGAAAGATCTTGAACAGTGTCGTCATATCCACCTATAAAACTGAAGTCCAAGTGCTATATGCATGAACCCAACACACTCAGTCAAGGGTTCCCTCTAGAAGAATGAAATCCAAGGATAATTTTTTTGCCAAGCTACAAAATTGGGATTTACTCTAGAGAAAAGAATCCAACTTTAAAGAAAGAACAGCATCTACAGAAGGTCAGAAGCTCTTATTACTAAGAAATTTGAGGATTACACCCCTTAGTTAATTTTCAGCTGAAAAATCCCAACACTGATCAAGTACTCTCATAAAGTATTTAACAGGCCCTTTAAAATGCAACAAAATCAATCGAAGTAACAGAATATCATTTGCCACTTTTAGAAGTAAAACAAAGATTTATTAGAACAACGCAATTAGGTCACGAGAACAATCCGGAGATCTTATCTCCAAATAACAAATGCAGATTCAGCACCCAAGAGAACTCCAGGGATCATATTGCCACTGAGATTACAGCATTGTGCATCTCGATAAACCTCACAAGTAAAACAGTTCAGCACATAGGCTACTACATTTTCCACCAACCATCAAAAATAACATCTAACAAGAGTGAATTTGCAATTTTTTCTCAAAGGATTGAGAATCAAAGCTCAGAAAGTAAGCCCGTTGTTGATGGGACAATGCTCAGTATTGAAATCTTCCTGTGTCACCACATTTCATATTGTCATAGTGGTAACCATCCAATTGCATCGGAAGAAATATTGCAACGTCACTCTATCTAACTATTATTATTATTATTTTTGTTGCTATTATTGTAAAACTACTTCCCTTTCCATGCCTCCAAACGGAGGCGTTGTTCCTACCATAATAGGACTTGTTTTTTTTCGAGATTTCCACATACGGAGATCTTTCTAGAGATAAAAAGATGGAGCCTGGAAATTTTAGAGAGAGGGAGTCAGTGAGAACTAGGGTTACGGGAGAAAATGGAAAAGGCGTACCCTGATTTTGGCGAGAACACCCTTCTTCTCGAGCGTACGTGTGACCAGTGTTTTCAGATCCATCATCTCCCTCGTGTAATCGTCCATCTCTCTCTCTCTGCCTCTCTCTCTCTCTAGAAACGGGATAAATGCAAATGAAAGCGGCTAGAGAGAGAAAGGGATTCCAATTTGCTACTTCCTAACAACAGCTGCTACGCTGTTTTCTTTACAGCTTAAAAAGAGAGAACTCGCCCCCTCTGCTCAGATCCATTTGTCGGAAATTGAATTGAATAGCCAGGAGCCCGAGAAATCCACAGTTGAGAACCGGTTCCTTGCGAACCGGGTGAGAAATTTTGAGATAATCACCTTATAATTACGGAATAATGATGTTTGTATTTGATTTATCAAATCAAAATGTGAAGAGTTTATTGTAAAAGTTTATATTTGAATACGTATTTTTTAAAATATTTCTACTTTAATCAATTATTATTTAATTATTTTAGAATGATAAGTTAAAAAAAACGAGATTTTTTTTTTGAAAATATATCTTTTTTATGATATAAACAGTGACATATATTTGAAAATATATCTTTTTTATGTCATAAACAGTGACATATATGGAAAGAAATCTATGTGTTTCTGAAAAACAAATATCGCAATGTCTCTATCATTATTTTATATATGAAAGTTTTCAAATGAAACTTAAATTGTAGACCACTTTTCCAATGACTGTGAATTATTCAATTATTCAAAATTAAGGATATATTACAATAATGTAAAATGGTTAAATTTATTTTTTTTTAAAAATCAATGGGTTAGGAGGAGATTTGTTCAGTCGTTACATGAAATATAAGAAAATTTTGTACAAAAATAAAAGCCTAAAATAGAAAATTAATTTTAAAAATAAATACAATTAGTTTGGATTGTTTGATTCATTTTATTTGACAGAATTAAAAGAGATCTGATCCTATACCAATCCATGCTAAACAATTTATTCAGCAGACAGACAAATCTCTTCTTTCTTCAATATTCTTTTTAAATATTATATACTATTTTAATAAGAAAACTAACCCAAAAATACAAACAAACTTGACTGCTCCATCAACTTAGAGAGTTAGGGTTATCCCAGCCACTAAGGAGTGAAGAATCATCGCGGCAGGCCTCTAAAGGGTTCTTACACATCTAGTGAAACAATAAACTTCTTATAAACAATTAAAAGTGAGAATAAATAAAATATACCATGGGTTGGGGTTAAAAAATGGAAAAAAAGAAGGTTGAGGAAAAAAAAAGAGTAGAGATTGTTAAACACATCTCATCCTTAAAAAAATGATTTTTAAGAGGAAGGAACTCGTATATCAAACTCCATAATTTAAAAGTCTCTCAACACTCACATTTGATAGGAGGAGAGTGTCGATGCATTTATAAAATCCAATATCCAAAGCCACAAGCAATATGGGATATGCTAATATTCCCCTCAGTACCAAGGTTACATACACTTGACCCTCCCCCTCTACATAGAGCTAGAGATACTAATTCAACACATCCATGAAGTGCCTTGCTCTGATAGAATCCATCTTTAAAAACCGTCTTGAAATGAGAGGTTTCTCGTGTGCTTATAAACCCTAAGATCCAAAAATCCACTAACGATGCGAGACTTTACTAACACTTACCCTCAACACGAGGGCTAGAGATACTCAGCTCTCCTCCTCCATGACTAAAGTTATGAACCCGATCTATTCCAATAGTACTCTGCTTTAATACCATGTTAAAATAAATGACTAGAAGTTATCTTTATTAACAAAAAAAAATAAAATCAAAGAGAAGCTAACAGAGTTAGATGCCAAGCAGTCAAACAAGATGTGCATAATAAATGGAAGAGTAAAAGAAAAAGAAGCGTGCTTTTGAATAAAGGGTAATTTGCAAGAGTCACTCATCACCTAGGGTCATCTTTAAGATTGGAGTTACCCTTGAATACCCCAAATTTCAAGAAGGTATTAAAAAAAAGGTGACGAGATGAGGGATTTTTTGAATTTTTAATTTTTGAGTTATCAAATAAAGGCAAGGAAGGATCACCTTGCCCCCATCCAAATGGAGCAAGGTAAAAGGTAAAAATAATAATAAAAAATATGTTACTAGCTGACAAGTTAAAAATCATCCAAGAACTATAAAGTTGCAATTACTTTGGTGCTTACATGATACAATAGCTAAATATTTAATAAAAGAATTTGTTTTTTTTTTTAAGAAAAACTTTAGAGTTCCTCTTTTCACATCAACTGTGTAAAATTTAGTTAACAGTAACAATAAGCATGGTTAGAAATAATATGCATTATACCTTTTTTTTTTCAGGCTGTAGAAGAAGGGTTTTAAAACTTTTGATATTTATGGTATTTTTCTAATTTCTTAAAAACTATGAAATTAAAGAATTAACTCAGTTTCAACTAAGTTCTTATATTGTGTGTCCATTGTTAGACTTTATTCTTTAAATTTGAAGTTATTAATGGTTTAGAAGAAAACAAAGGAGCATTTTATTTTTAATATATATTTTAGTCGAATTTGACATAATGCAATTATTATTATTATTTTAAATAAGAGGCACCATGCAATAAGTTTTTTGTTTAATTTAAGGGTTATATTATGTATATATATATATATTTATTTATAAATACTCTAAAATTTCTCCCCCACCATGACATGAAATCAAAGTGAGTTCATTCATATGACATGATTATAGACTTGTAGGTCATATATAATGATGTGTTAGAATCAGGGGTTTAAAATCGAGTTTGGGCGATATATAGGTCGATATTGAAATATTGGTTATACCGATGTATGGCCGTTTTTTTTTCCTAACATTTATATTTATTTTTCAAAAAAATTCAGAAAATTATGGGCTTCTTTATGAGTAATTATTTTCAATATATCGATCATTTATAAATATTGATCTTCAAAAAAATTATTGCAAAATTCTATTATTAATATTATTTGTTATTATTATTATTATTGCTATTGCTATTATTATTGCTATTATTATTATTATTATTATTATACCTTTATGAGTTAAATACTTAACAAAAATTGAAATCATAATCTACACAATCTCCTGATTATCTTACACAATCAAATAATTCACTAATCACATCTCTCTTTTAATTCAATCTGTTAAATCTATTTTTCTAGATCTCCTTTAAAAAAAAAAAAAAAAACATAAAGCCCATATTGGCATTTTTCTAAATAAATTGAAAATTAAAAAAATATCTATTGATATTTTGCATATCGGCTGATATCATTGCCGATACGATATCTAATATATTGCCTATCTTATGGTGGCACCCTCAATACATGTCGGATCCAACTGACATATATTGACTTTAAAATTCTAATAGATTTTATATCCAACCGATATCTATGGATTTAAAAAAATCCAATACATATCGTTCTACAGTAGATTGTAAAAATCGAGGTCTTTGTTTAAAATAGTTTGAATAAATGATATCTGTTAAATCTATTTTTCTAGATCTCCTTTTAAAAAAAAAAAAAAAACATAAAGCCCATATTGGCATTTTTCTAAATAAATTGAAAATTAAAAAAATATCTATTGATATTTTGCATATCGGCTGATATCATTGCCGATACGATATCTAATATATTGCCTATCTTATGGTGGCACCCTCAATACATGTCGGATCCAACTGACATATATTGACTTTAAAATTCTAATAGATTTTATATCCAACCGATATCTATGGATTTAAAAAAATCCAATACATATCGTTCTACAGTAGATTGTAAAAATCGAGGTCTTTGTTTAAAATAGTTTGAATAAATGATAAATGGAGAAAAACTCAATTTAAATAGGCATCTTCACGAGTTCGAATCTGAGTTGATAAAAAGATTTATAATAATTTTTTTATAATTTATATTCATATAATTATTCGTAAAATAAATATAATTAAGCGAGAGTCATCTGATCGTCGTGTCCCACTTGTTTTCTCTCACCAGCCAAACGCAAGTGGAAACGCCCACACTTATCATACGCATCCTTATTCTGCGCGGCCTGGTCTTATCATACGCACACCTCCCTCCGTATAAGAGAAAAACCATCCTTCTGCCTCATCATACGCCCCCCTCTTCTTCTTCTTCTCTCTCTGCAACTCTCATGGCGCCGGTGGACCCACATTCCTACACGGACTCATCACAGCCGTTGGCTACCCATATCTCCCTTACCTTCTACTTCGACTTCCCATCATCCACCATCCACGCGTCCGCTCTCCTCACCCTCCCCGCTCCCTATTCTGGGCCCCTCTACCTCGACACCCGTTCTCTCTCGATTATCTCTGTCGTAGACCCCACCACCTTCTCCCCCCTGCCCTTCTCCCTTTCCACTTCCGATCCCATCAAGGGCCAAAACCTCACCGTCTCCCTCTCCTCCCATTCCTCTTTCCTCATCTCCTTCCGCACTTCCCCTTCTTCCTCCGCCCTCCAGTGGCTCTCCCCTCCCCAGACTTTCAACAAACACCTTCCCTTCGTCTACACCCAATGCCAGTCCATCCACGCTCGCTCTGTCTTCCCATGCCAAGACACACCCGCAGCCCGCATCCGCTACACCGCCCGCCTCAACTTCCCCCGCAATCTGTCCTCCGTCATGGCCGCTGCCCGTCTCTCCCGCCGCGACCCTGTCCCTGGAGAATTACCCTCCACCCCTTCATTCAACGACTCGGTATGGTGCGCTGATGGACGGGTTGTCGAGGAGTTTGAGATGGAGCAGCCAATCCCGCCCTACCTGTTTGCATTTGCGGTGGGGGAGATCGGGTGGAGGGACGTGGGGCCAAGGACAAGGGTTTATGCCGAGGCAGTGAATTCAGTGCTGGAGGCAGCTTCCAGGGAGTTTGCCGGGACGGAGGAGATGATTCTACATGGGGAGCGTTTGTTTGGGGCGTATGAGTGGGGAAGGTTTGATTTGCTGGTGCTGCCACCGAGCTTTCCTTATGGGGGCATGGAAAATCCAAGAATGGTGTTTCTGACACCGACGGTGGTTAGAGGTGATTCAACTGGTGCGCAGGTAGTTGCGCACGAGCTCGCACATAGCTGGACTGGAAATCTCATTACCAACAAGACCAATGAGGATTTCTGGCTCAATGAGGTACAAATGATTCTTTCTTAGGCATTTCTTTTTGAATTCATTTCAATTGATATGAATTGAGTTCGGTTCATCATTTCATTGAGTTTCATTGGGTGTTTCTCCTTTAAGATCGACTTGAATTGGCTTCCATTCATTTTGTCTTTCCCAAAAATCGTGAAGCTAGTGTTTTTCTATCTACGTGGAGTGGGGAACTGTTCAGATGAGCGGAAAGTTTTTTCTGGGTTTTTTAGGCTCTTTGATCATATTTATTTATTTTTTGGATTATTTATGGGTTATCCCCACCTCATATTGGAGGTGAGACTAATTCCCATGGTGATCACAAGCCCCGTATATCAGCTTAATCTTGGAAGGAGTTGAACTCAAGATCTATAGTATAATCTTTGAGGCTTAGACCAGCTGAGCTACCGAACTAAATTAGTTTAATTGTATTTGTCAGTAACTTTCGGGAAAAGAAAACTAAACTGGGTTCGATGACAATGAACTGAACTGGAGTTTCCTGAACTAAAATTTGAATATTTGAATTGAACTGAATTGGCTTGAATTTGTATTAACTGAATTGCAGTTTTCTCAATTAAGATTTGGATGTGTCTCAAAATGTGTCTTTCCCTCCTTTTTTTTCTCTCTCTCAAATGTTGAAAATAGGGATTCACTACGTATGCGGAGCGGAGAATAGTGGAGGCAGTGCAGGGAGAGGAGCGAGCGGCTCTGAACATTGGAATCGGATGGAGGGGTTTGAATGATGACATGGAGAGATTCAAGGACAGAATGGAGTTTACAAAGCTCAAAACAAAGCAAGAAGGAGTCGATCCTGATGATGTCTACTCTCAGGTGCCATATGAGAAAGGATTCCAGTTCCTGTGGCGCATTGAACGGCAGGTTATGAATTACTCAAAATGCTTGTTTCATTAACTTGACGTTATGAAATGGAGAAACACATGCACACACACAGATTGGAGGCTAATAATTTTCCCCCTTTCAGATTGGTCGATCTGCATTTGATGAATTTCTTAAGAAATATATTGCCGCCTTCAAGTTCCAGTCTATAGATACTGAGACCTTTCTGGACTTCCTCAAAGCAAATGTTCCTGGAATAGAGAAGGAAATTGACTTAGATGTATGGGTCCATGGTGTGGGCATCCCACCTGATGCTGTTGAACCAGTCTCTACCATTTATACTAAGATTGTGTCCCTGGCGAAGGAGAGTTCCAGTTTGGGAAGATGCCAAGAGAGGATGAAGTGGCCGATTGGCGAGGGCAGGAATGGGAGCTTTACTTGGAGAATCTGCCCAAAGCTATTGAAGTTTCACAGGTATCGTTTGTTTCCTTTTCAATCGCTGTCGCCCAAATGCTTCCCTCTATGAATATCTTCTATGGTAATTACTGTCGCACTTTCATTCCTGATATTGTTTCATCTCTGTACAAAATCTTTTCTTCCACATGTTCATAATTTGGTGTTATTGTTCCTTCACTGTCTTTTGATATCAGGGGTAATTCTAGCATATTTAGTTGAGGTATCATGCCTTTAGTATATCAATTCGGTCATCCTCATAAAGACAACCATTTCTACAGTATATTTATTAGGCACTATTCTTCATGGGAGCCTTTTTTTTCTCTTGCATTTTCTTCACATTGGAACCATGAAAAGGATCCCAACCATTGGACATGCCACGGTCACATTTACTGTTTTATTTTTTTGTATCTTTTGACTTATGCTTACTTGATATAAAAATTGTTTTGTTCTTATTCTGATCTTTTATGATGTCCTCACGAGGCCTTTAAATTATTTTGGCACATATTTTGTCCCATTGCTCTAGTTAAAGAGCTCGAAAAAATTCCTCTCTATTTATTCTCTTCTTTTGGGGCTTGCACGACCCATTTTATTCCATTCCCACTTGTTCTTGAAACCAAACACAACCCTGGACTCCGAACCCATGAAATTGCTACTGTGGTTGTGAATCCTTCTAACAACTTTCAAAAAAAAAAAATCATTCTAACAATCAATTGTATATGTCACTGTAATCTTGAGCGAATTTTGTATGTCACTATATTTTGCTTTCCTTCTCCTTAACAAGTTTTGGTAGCTAGATAACTTGAAGGTAAATACACCTTACAGATTTTTCATCTTAGAATCTAGTAACTTAAGGCTGGGTAAGGTTTGATGCTTTGATTTTGTTGACTGCAACTTATAAAAGGATTTCATTTGAACAGCACACACCACAATGTTTCTGAATTATAACATATATTCAACTCCATAAAATATTTGTACAGGTATTATCTAATAACTACCTTGAAATGGACAACTATTAAAAGGAAAATACTATTGTTAGCCTGTGAATGTACCTAGATATTTACTCACTGGTGTGGCAACTAACGCGATTGGATATCCTTGTAGAGATTGGAAGGCTGACCAATTTTGGATTTTCAATTACCACCCAGGTGAAAAACAGTAATTTCTCCCATCATAAAATAGTTGGTGTGAATTGATGTACTTTAAAAAGAAAAAAAAAAGAAGAGATGAAGGGGTGTTTGATATGCTGTTTGGCCAGCCACCGACGATGTGGTCATTTTGACTGATTTCTGCACAGATGGAAAGAAGATGATAAAAGATCGGTCTCTCTTACTCGAGTAAAATATAAAGAAAGAGAGAAGATGACAGGGATCTGAAGATGCCCTTGGTATAGAGCAATGTTTGCAAGTCCTATTCATATGTTATAGAATTGTATTGTGCTTTGCGAAGTCGATATGGCTATAATCTTGATTTTCAAGTTGATACTACAATTGCCACTTAAATTATTTCCGTAGTAGAATAAGATTCAAATGCTCAATGTAATTACAAAATAAAATCCCTATTTTGGTTTGGTGATGCAGGTGTTGGCTTTAGATGCACGTTACAGGCTGTCAGAATCCAAAGATTGGGAAGTGAAAGTGTCATTTCTCCAACTGGCCATTTCAACTGGATGTAGGGAGTATTTTGTTGAGGTGGAGAAAGCCTTGAAGGAAGTTGGAAGGATGAAGTACCTTCGCCCACTGTACACAGCACTGGTACAGGGCGCTGCAAAGGAAGAAGCAAAAATATTAGCTAAAAGAGTCTTTGCAGAGGCACGCGACTGTTATCATCCCATAGCTCAAGGTGTTGTGGAGTCCATCCTTTCTAAGCATCTGTAGAAAAACAAAATGATTAGGTAACTTGACACAAACCTAAGTTTCTTTCTGTTTCTAAGCTTTGGCTGCTGTCCATGTAATTGCTGTTTTGTGTTGAAGATGGGATACAAACATATAGGCCAAGGGCTGAGAAAGAAGCTACTATAAGCATATGTGCTTTTTGGTAACGAAAGATATGCCCATTATCTCAGTTAAGAATATCCTGCTGGTTAACTCTCTATTGAAATCTGTACCGGGCATGTGCAGATTGAGAGGTTTAAACATGTTTTAAGAGTTAATCAGGTGAAACGCCTGGATACCTTGGCTTTGGAAAAAAAAAAACTCTTTATTGAATGACCTCCATTGTGAGCTTCATGGTGAAGAGAAAATTACTTACCCTTTCTCCTCCACTCATTTTGGCTGAAGAAATCCATGATGAGGATACACGGAATTTACCAAACTTAAATTGCATTTCAATTGATGTTCCGTATGAGTTTCTAATGCAGTGATCCTTGTCTTTTAGTTTCCCCTCTTATATAGATTTTGTTGTGGACTGATCTTTGCGGGAGGTCTAATTCATCGATGTTATCGTTTTTCTTTTGTCATTTAAAAAAGAGGGCTTCTCTTGTTCACAATTTCCACACTTTTTAGTTTTTTTATTAAGATTTTGTCATGATAGAGAGCCAATTTAATGTCTTTTTCTGAAATTCAAATGACAGAAGTTGATTAGTGATGTAAGCATACCATTAAAAAAAGATAGTGATGTATGTAACTTATGGATGGGTGTGTGTACATCAGAATACCTCTTTTTAAAAAAAAAACTCAGGCATAAATAAGGAAAACTTAAAAAACTAAGGTGTACAGCTCACTTGGGTGTAGATGCCCATGTGGGGCTCTTTAATAATAAATTTAAATCACTAAAGGTAACTTTCTTCATTAGATTTCAATGTTATCAGAACCGGATCGTGTACCGAACCGTCTTTGATGAGGTTTAACCGGGTTCGACCATGGTCAAAGTCGGTAAAAGCCGATCAAGTATTAAAATAATATAAATATTATATATAATATTAAATAAGATATTTTATCAATAATATTAATAAAAATATTAAAAACAACATTCAAACTCTGAATAATAAATCAAAACGGTGAAATATATGAGATAGAAATAGTAATAAATTTTTATATTTCAAATATACACATTTTTTAAAGGGAAAATTAAAAAAAATAAAAAAAATTTCAAATATGTGAACAGCGGTTCGTGGTTTTCGTGTCAAAACCGCATAAAGCCGCGGTTTTGACCGCCAGGCGAATTTTTGTATGAACTGAATCGCGGATCCGGCGGTCACGGCTGAACCACCGGTTCGGTTCGGTTCTGATAACACTGTTAGATTTAGATCAATTTGATAGTTTTCGTTATTGTTTAATCATTTTTTTGAATTATAAGTTGAGACCTAGCTGGCCCACTAGAGCATCTGGGCTTTTAAGATCCGGCATCTGTTTCGACCTTGGAAAAAATTAGACACTTGGAGCATTACAATTGATCGTTGGAAGTGATTTATAATGAATGGGTCCTATTACCCAAGTGGATACGCATTGATGATTAACTACAGTATCTTCTTTTTTAAAGGGTCCAACTATAATAATAATCTTTAGCATCTCTAGCAACTCTAGTCAAAAGAGAAGATTTTCGATGTCGGACACGATTTAACAAACCAAACTTTTGTTGTGACGGGCTTAAAGCCCTTTTTAAGTAAGATTTGATGGGCGGAATAATGAATTTTATCTGATAATAAAAGAATTATTATAGGAGTTGTCATGTTCTAAAAATCAGGATTTATTGAATTATGTTAGTTTCTAATTTTTTAAGATTAAAAATAAAATATTAGATAAATATTTTGATGTGATTAATCTAACAGTGAGAATATATCAAACAGAATTATAAAAAGTTAAATTTAAATTAAAAAATAACAATTAACAAATTGAATTCATCTTTTTGTCCCGAATGTTGAAAATCCCCGGCACTGTCGTTTTCCCCTTGCAGAAAATGATTTTTTGGCTTATTTACGTTCCCCACCAAATGTAAACTAAAGGTGACAGACACTGAAAATATGGGCCCACATTTGATACAGACCCCTTGATGGGAGAGGTTCTCAACGCCGCCCGAATGATCCCAATTGGGTAAAACTCATTTCACACAGCAAGATTAAATCCTACTTCTGACAATATTCTAACCTATTTAAAAATGAAAGTACAGACCCAAGTTATCTTTGAACTTTGAAGGAGAACTACAAATAGGAAGTTGTTCAAGGACATCAATACTCTTACAATATAAGTAAGTGATTTAAAGATTTCGACAAGTCGATTCGAAGGGCAAAATGAATAATATAGTAAAATTCATATCGAATTACATAAAATGCCTATGGGAAGATCGTCACATGTGCTTTGAATGTAGAACTTTTTCCCATCTGCTTTGATCCACGGAAAAATATATTATTTGAGGACTTAAAAGAGAAAGTTGGAGAAGATGGTGTTCTCTTGACACTTTGAGAGAGGTGGAGAATACTATATTTTTCTCATAGGAGGGGAAAAATACAGTGTTTATGAACCTCACTTTCTCTTGAAGAAGGATTCAAACATGAGAAATCTCTGAAAAAAAAATCTCTCCATCCAAACACAACTAAAACCCCAGAGATTTATAGTTGGTGCCTTCAAGGTGGACTGCTCACCCACTGACTGTACCAGTGTCAGTAGCCTATGGAGTAGGCATGCAAAGGATAAGCCTATTTGATAATATGAAGATATGAACCAGGACAGACAATTTCCGATCATGACTCTAAATCAAATGGTTTAAGACTCTGCAACTGATTTGATGGACATGCCATTAATCATTACCACCTTTTTTAGGAAGATGAAAATATGCATGCACTTGATCATTTCTTTTCTTCTTTATTGAGAAGTGACCCGGCCACTGCAATGAGGTTCATCTTGCTTTTGCAGGTAAGATCCACTTTCCATTAAGAAAAACTCTAGATCTCAACATTTTGATGAAATCACCCTTCGTGCCTTTGCATTAGGACTATTCTTTTGTGAATTCAACTATAATGGTAATTTTCAATCTATGCAAAGGTGATTGTGATTTGTGAACCCATCATCTATCATAAAGATACAGAACTTCAAGAGCTCCCACATGATTGTAAGTAAACCTTCGCGTGAAAATCAAATCAACTTTACAGTAAACAACCACGGAGTCAACTTCCTTCTAAGCATTAATAACTTTAGCAATTAACGAGGGGTTAGGACTCACCATTTCGGCAACTAGAGCTGGAATCAGATACTGCACTAGATTGAAGTTACCTGGATTCGAGATGGTTCCTTTTCTGATGGCAACAGGTTGGTGGGTTGGTTGACTGAAGAGGTTAGGACCTGGATTCAAGATGGTTCCTTTTTTGAGAAGTTTTCAAAGAGAACTTACTGGGAAAAATCATAATACCATTTTCTGAAGCTAAAACCCAATATAGTATTTACTCCAAAAGGCCCTGCAAACTTGAGCCACACTGGCAGTTATTAATCTACACAGGCCAAATGAAATAATAGAATACAAAGAGCTGACCCTAGATGGATAAAATTATGGTAATTGATGATGACGATGAGGGATCCTACAACACCATCTGAATTGCCAAAGATGATTTTTGTTAAACCATTAAAACTAGATCTTGTATTCAATATGACTGTCTATGGACCCAAACATAGCCAATTCCATATCAACAAACCACCTTTAAATCCTCAGAATATGTCTGAGATTTTTCATTTGAATGAGCTTGGATCAACAACACATTAAAAAATGAAAAAAAAACTCATCTCACAACTTTCTTCAACTGTGTCTTATTATAACTATTGAAAGTTTGATTTTTGTTGGATAGATATTGTATCCCCAATACTCTTCTGTATGCTCCCCTCCAATAGCAAATATCCATGTTTATAAAAAAAATACTAAAACCTTCCATGCAAAATTAGATTTTGAATACAAACTGATTGAAGATTGAACAAGTTGAAAGTGATCCAAGGTGACACTGACAGATGTTGCAACTGAGAAAAGCAAGCTGATCACAAGAAACTAGAGCTTTCTCGAAATTTCTATTTTCTAAAATACATAACAAAGTACAGCCATTGGAATCAATATCAATCTCTACAGATGCTGAAAGCTTTCCAATTCATGCTTCTATAATGAACTTTGGGAGTACTATGTCATTATGAAGATGCTTTGGTTTGTCAGCAGAATCAAAACCCTCTGTCTCAGGTGCTGCACACTTATCATCAAGCCTTCGCCATCCACATTCCAGACCTCAAACAAATGTTTGGTCATGTTCAACCTTTTCTATGATGAATGTGAACCATTAGAGTGATTCCCTTTTCACCACCAACTCTGTGGTTGTTGATTAAAGAATAACAGTTTACAGATGGGTGAGATAATTGAGGTGTGGGTACAGCACTTCTATCACATGGTCCACCACAATAGTCATTCATCTTATTCATAATGATTTTGTTTAGGTCAATGTAATGATTCTCTGTAATAAATATATATCACACAAAATCAACTAACATGATTAGTTGACTCCTGAATACTAGTGAATTGGCAGTGCCATAGAGAAGAATGGCCATCAACTCTGTTACATATTAGCATGTTAGAAGAACAGCCAATGAAATGGCAGGCTTTTACACCTTCCTTTCTGTTCTTATTGGAGGATTATTTGTAAATGTTTTACAGCATCTCTCTCATATGGTGTATATGTACTTTTTCATGAAATGAAAGTCTTATTCCCCAAAAAGTAGGAATTGAAACAGATAAAACCTGCATTTATTTGTAGCCTGTACAATTCCAAGTCATTCAAATTGACATGAAATGGTACTGAACTAATGATTCCTTAGAAATTTCAATAAGAACAGTTGCCTAAAGTTCCATAGAGAATAAGCTTTTCCTTGAAAGAATTCATTAATACAGGCGAAATGAAGTGACAAGCTACAATTGTATTGTCCAAGAGCTCATTTTTTAAATGCTTAAATCTTTCATTGTGGAAAAAGTGAAGGAAAGATGAAAAACAGAATCCAATCCTATTTCATCCAAACAACAAAAAGGAAAAAAGTATATAGCGATAATCTAGTAATAAACACACTCCATGTAGAGAGAGGAACCAGATGCTCACCACAAACTACCAACTGTAAGAAGAGGAATTATATCTAAGTGCCCAGTCTCACTCCACCTCTCCAAACAAAAAACAAATGATTCAGATCTCTAAAAAGTATCACCACCCAAAAAGCCCCAAGAGATTGGTGTGTCTGCCAGGAATCTGCCTAAGGAAGTGGGAGTGTTGAGTTCAAATTTTATCTCACTCCACAAAGTCATTCCCCGGTGTGTGGGTAGGAGGCTTGCACATACCCCGAGGACTAATAAGGTGCTCTAAAAGGTCCCGGACACCTCGGTCATGACAAAAAAAAATATCACCACCCAAACAGCCTTCACACAAAAGTCGATATTTATTGATTCATCATTACTGAATCCATTATCCTATTTATTTGGAGTACTTGTGAGTTCTACATTCTATTAACCACTATAAAAATATCTCCCTGGTCAATCGTTATCTAGCATGTTGTTGCTTGCCACATTAATTCAAGCTTTTATTGGTCGCTCCACCACTCTCCTAGTTCCTTAATAAATTTGTATATTCATTCCTTGAATGAAACAGAAGCAAAACTTTTCTTTCTTCCATACATTAAGAATACATCATTACATGAAACGAAGTACACGAAATCACCATCAAACCAAAGCAAGAAAGAATCAAACGAAGTAAAAAAAGGTTGTCAGCAGGAGGAGGCGGAGGAACTGCTTACTTCAATTGAAGAGGATCCTGTCAATAATCAAGAACTCTCACCTCCCTCTTCTTCCAGCTTCTTAACATATGCCTGCAAGGTCATCACCAAGTCCCGTGCCGGCGCCTGCAGTGTACCCACAAGCGACACCGCCGGCCCATTAAGCAGCCCGAGCATCTTAGCATAAATCTCCGCCCGCGTCGGCATTGTCTCCAGTGCCTTGAAATCGGATGGCCCATAGAATTTCCCCTCAAACACGGCCCCCGTAAAATCGTTGTCCTCGAGCTTCCTCTCCTTCTGGAAATTCCTGTACGGCTTCAGCGCTCCTGGAATCTCTTCCGTATGTACGAATAGCCATACATTCATCCCTGTCATACAAGGTTTCAGGGCCTCCCATGGAGTCCCTTCAATGGCCTTTCCGACGAGCGTGTTCTTTGCCACCACAAGCTTTACGGTTTCCGGCAGGGATTTTCGAAGGTCTTGGAATTGCTTAACGGTGAAGCCCTTGTATCTGATACCAGCAAGGAGGTAGCAGTTGTCGAGCTCCTTTTTGACTGTCTCTACGGTTTCTTCTTTCTTGGTGCGGCTAATGGCAGCTCGGATTTGAGGGAAAATGGGTTTGGAAGAAGTAGGGCGATGTGTTGAGATGGAGAACGGGTACTGCGGGATTTTTAGGATATGGGTTTTGAAGGGAGGGGGTTTTGAAGAGGAGAATGTGCATAGAGAGGTCTCCATGACTTGGAGGAAACAAGAAGAAAGAGTGACTTTGCCGATCTCTCCTTATCCGTTTTTTTTCGGAAATTGCAGGATTGAAGGTAAGGTTGGCAGATCCTGAGCCGTCGCGAAGGCAGGCTTTCGACCCGTATAATTGGGTTGGGTCTTTTCGGTGAATTGGTATTTACATCAAGGCCTGCTTAATTCAACAAATCATTTATTTCAGATTTTCACCTGTCTGAGATTGATTTAATAAATTATAATTAAGTTCTTACTAATTAATTTTTTTAATTTCTAATATATTTTAGAAATGATAAATGCAAGCTTAAATTGGTCGAGGTGACAAGTTTATTAAAAAAAGGTGCACCTTAGATGTGGAAAAATTTGACCCAACTCAATTATCTAATT
Organism: Chimonanthus praecox; assembly: GCA_022113865.1. NCBI lineage: Eukaryota > Viridiplantae > Streptophyta > Magnoliopsida > Laurales > Calycanthaceae > Chimonanthus > Chimonanthus praecox. The sequence goes on along the minus strand of CM039086.1, from coordinate 4,302,284 downwards.
TGATCTGAATCAACAAAATTTATTATATGACTTGATGCTACCCGACCCATTTATATTAACATGTTTAATACTCGGATTTGCATGGTCCTCTCATAAAAATTGATTTGATGAAGGTTCTAAATAGGTCAAGCATATTTACGCCATTTTGGTACTTCATTTTTAAAAAAAACTTACAAATTACATTTTTATTTCTTTCTTGATCTTGAATTTAAGATTATTCTGAATGTCATAATTATAACTTAGTTCCAAACTTGTATATAAATGGATTGGCAAATTTTTATTATATTAAATAATCAGACTCTGATTGAACTGAGGGGTTGAGATAAAATATGCCATCAAATGAGTGATAGGTTCCACATCATTTGGTTTATTTGATAGCCGATTACATTACTATAAAGTACATAAAATTTCACTATTATAATTTAAACTATATAAATTTGGCCTTTAAATTTTGATAAGTATAGGTTATTAATTTTTAAAAGTTTAAAATCAAAGGATAAAATCATTAAATGGAGGTGAAATTTCATACACAACCTATCATACAATCCTCTTTACAAGTTTAAAATCAAAGGATAAAATCATTAAATGGAGGTGAAATTTCATACACAACCTATCATACAATCCTCTTTACATTACACCAACTATGTGGGCTCTATGACCCATTACATGTCTTCTCTCATTAGAAAATCTGGATCGACAAAATCTAGATTGAGTTCTTTTACAAAAGGTCCACCGTTGATTGTGGCACTGCATACAATGCACCAAATGTAGGAATGATCCAACCCCAATTTGTAGTATTTTAGTTAGCCCAACCCAGTTGAAACCAGGTCCATGCATTATAATCCTTATAGACATGATGGACCCAATTAGAATGTTTAACATCAAACGAATTGGACCGTGTCTAACTTTCTCACACTTTAATCCAAAAAAAAAGTGCCACATGCTGAGTGAATGCAGACCATCTAGAGAGTTTCTTATTTATGATATTTGCTTATTCATAAATGTTAGGCCCAGTTGATGATTCAGGTGGCTTGATTTGGGCCCAAGACATCTACCTGATAGGGCCATTTCAAGAAAGAATTGTAGCCGTTACATAGATGGAAACGAGATAAGGTTCCCAACCAAAGAAGATAAGGTGACAGATATCAATTGACTTGAGGCAAGCATTTGAGCTCCAAAACAATACCCAGCAAAAGAACTGCCTATGGCCGCTGCAGCAGCAGAAATCCTTCCCAATTCCCTCCTTTCGTTCCCAAACATACCAAAAACAACACCCGACATATCAAAAGAAAATCCAAACCTTCATACCCAAACACTCCTAACTTCATTGCAGTCTTGTAGTTCCATCAAACAAGCCAAACAAATCCATGCCTCTATACTCCGAAATGGCCTCGAACAACAGCAAGAACTCCATGCTAAGCTCTTAGCCTTTTGTGCCGATTCACCCTCAGAATCGGCCTTAGGATTGGCTTATGCTGCTTCCATTTTTGAACAGCTCCAAAAAAATGCTAATGTGTTCATGTACAACACCATGATAAGAGGCTATGCATGGTGCAATGACACAATGCAGGCTGTCTCATTCTACAATCGAATGCGTGATCATGGCATTCTTCCCAATAACTACACCTTTACTTTCCTCATTAAAGCTTCCACTGTCCCATCTACCACGCATCTTGGCCGTGCAGTCCATGCACAGAGTATCATCTTTGGCATACCAAATTCGGATGTTTACATTCAGACCGCATTGATTAACATGTATACAACAGGAGGGAAGGTACAGATGGCTAGGAGTTTGTTTGATAGGATGCAATATAGAACTGCAGCTACATGGAATACCATGATAGCCGGTTACTCAAAGTGGGGAGACATTGAAATTGCCCGAGAACTCTTTGATGAGATGCCTGATAAGGATGAGCAGTCATGGAATGTTATGGTTTGTGGGTATGCGAGGATAGGTGAGTGTGACATTGCTGAGAGGTTGTTTGAGGGTATGCCAGTGAAGACTAGGCCAACTTGGAATGCAATGATCACAGGCTATTCCCAAGGTTCAAGGCCCGTAGAGCGTTGGAAGTCTTTCATCGAATGCAATCTGCAGGGGTGAAACCTGATGCGATCAGCCTCATTGCAGTTCTTCCAGCATGTGCTCAATTAGGAGCTTTAGAATTGGGTGAATGGTTTCATGTCTACATAGATAAAAATGGTTTCAATTGCAATGTTACGGTGTGTAATGCATTGATTGACATGTACGCAAAGTGCGGTAGCATTGACAAAGCAATGAATGTGTTTAAACAGATGAGAGAGCGAAGTGTAGTGTCTTGGAACACAATGATCTCTGGATTCGCAATCCATGGTCATGGCAAAGAGGCAATTGAGCTGTTTACAGAGATGCAGAATAATGGAATGATGCCTGACGATATAACTTTTGTGGGGCTTTTGAATGCTTGTGGCCATGCAGGATTTGTTGATCAAGCACATGTTTACTTCAAACGAATGAAAGAGGTATACCAAATAGAGCCCAAAATTGAGCATTATGGATGTATGGTGGACGTTCTAGGGCGTGCACAGCGCCTGGATGAAGCTCTAGAACTTATAAACTGCATGCCCTTTGAGCCCAACTCTGTAATCTTGGGGTCATTACTAAGTGCTTGCAGAATATGCAACAATTTCCAGCTGGGTGAAAAGGTCTTAGAGAAGCTGATGAATGTGGAGCCTCTAAATCCTGGTTACTATGTGCTGCTTTCAAACATGTATGCTTTCTCAGGGAAATGGAAGGACGTGAGTCGAGTTAGGAACTTGATGAAGTCCAGACGTGTAGAGAAAATCCCAGGATGCAGCTCAATAGAGGTAGATAACATGGTTCACGAGTTTGTTGTGGGTGACAAGACCCATCCATATGCTCAGGAGATCTACACTAAACTGGATGAGATCTCTGAGAAACTACAATTGGTTGGTTACATTCCTGATACTTCCGTCGTGCTCTTTGATTTAGATGAAGAGGAGAAAGCTCAACACCTTTCATATCACAGTGAGAAATTGGCAATTGCTTTTGGTCTTTTGAACACAAGCCCAGGGAAGCCTATTCGTGTAGTGAAAAATCTTCGTGTTTGCAGGGATTGCCACACTGTCATAAAACTCATATCTGAAATTTACAACAGGGAGATAATTGTTAGAGATCGTTGCCGGTTTCACCATTTCAAAGATGGCAGGTGTGCCTGTAATGACTATTGGTAATGATAGCTGTGCCCCGTTAGTTTTCCATGTACATGATTGTGCAGGCAGAAGCTATTGTCTCTCTGTTTTTTGTCACTGGTTCTCTGCAATTTTCCCAATATGATTAATATCAAACTTATAACTACTTTCAAGAGTAGAAGTTCCAAATGAACACCAGGAACTCAGGAATGGCAACTATCTTCGTGCTTCATAAGCTGGCACTGATTTTCATAGGAAGTTGCATGTGAGACATTTTGAAGCTTCTAGAGAAGGAAAGTTGCAAACAAAGTTAGTCCATCTCCCATTTGAAAAAGTAAAAAAAAGAAAAAACTTGTTACAAGAGATTTCACAAATGTCAATTTGCCGAAAGGTAGAAGGACCAAGACAGGATCTGCAAAGGAATTTTTCTGGAGAGGCAGATCACGGTAGTTTGATGCTTGTTGATTGAGTGTATGAAGATGCACTAGTGTTTTTTAAATTATGCATCCTATAATGGAACAGGATGCTGGTGATGCTAAATGTTCTTAAGGGCACCACAAAGGAAGTCAGGACAACAAGATGTGATTCAACTTTTGACTCAGATCTCTCTCTCAAAAAAAAAAAAAGCTCGCGCACCAAAAAAGAAACACACACACATATACTTTGAGGCTCAACAAATAAAAACCGAGTTGTGGCAATAGTCCATGTTGTAGTCATCTCAGCATTTTTAATCAGAGAAGTTCAAGGAGGAGGTTTTAAGCCATTTCAAAATGAAATTGCCAGTGTCAACTCTACAGCAGGTCTCTCTGCATCGATCCTGTCTGAGGAACACTTTGAGGGAACCTTGGTACTTAGAGTAGGCAGCAAACAACAATCTATCCACCATTAATGGCTGCCCTTTTGATCACTGCATGAATCTCAACTAAGAGGGATAGCCTTATGCCTCCTGCTGTTACATTATCTGAGTAACATGACCACTGGTTCCAACTTAGCTTATCCTCATTTTATTGCATGCGCCCTGTGGAGTCAAGTTAGGAAGGGTACACTAGTCGGGCTCGGCAAGTGCCTACAATAAGCAATATTTGTATGCCCTTAGGCTGCACTTGGCCCCATCATGCTGGAACCTATTTTTTTCCCCTCAATTATCAGCTCTTAACATGGCAATGAACAAAATACGGCCTTGATGATGGTAACATTTGAAGACAACATCAACATACTGAACCCAAGATCCTGCAATATAATCAGTGGCATTTTTGTAGTAGCAAGAACAAAATGAGTATACCTTTCTTTTCACCTGGATAGATTCTCACCAACGACTCTTCATTCTTGTATATTCTCTTACATGTCAGCTTCCCTAATCAAGGGACTATTACAGATTGATTTGATTGATTATTTTCCTTCTTTGGATATTGTATCCTGTATATATATGGGTGTTAATAATATCTATTCATCAAGTCATTTTCCCAAATTCTACAATCACCATAAGAGGCCTGAAGTTTTTGTGCAACTTGGAACTAGGATCTCAGTCCTGAAATGTGACTGAACACTTGGAAACTGATCATGTGAAAGAAGTTTCCCTCACTTGATAAATTTTCAATCCCTTGCTGAGAACAGAGGAAGCAAGGAAAGACTGGTAGTCTGCTGACCACCAATCAATCATATGATGTTAGTTGAAAGTGATTCCCAGTGAATTGCATCTGTCCCAACTCCCGATTTAACAACCCTTACTAGTAGGAAGACCAACAGTCAGTCTAAAGGGGGAATTCAAATCCAAAATACAGAACCCTCCAGTCTCCATCCTAATCTCAAGAGTTAAAACCAAGTTCACCATCTTCTACAGGGTGGTAAAGACCAAACTGAGGAAAAGTCTAGTGACAAAGATCAGACATGGCATTTTAGACTGCTCCAAAACATTGATCTACAGGCAGAACTTGGATGTTTATACTGAAATCAATATTTTAATTGAAGCATGTAGAAATTTGAATATACAAAAATTATATCTACCCAGGCACGATTAAAATAAATATAAGTATAGCCCAGGAGCTAAAATTCGAGGAGACTTCTCAAAGTTTGTCTATGTAGGAAAGCTTAAATATTTAGGCAGGTTTCTGATGGTAGAGAATGACAATTACATTAAATGTGTAAAATTCAAGCTACACCTCATCATGTTAGACCTTGCAATTTGAACTTTGAAAATTTGAGTAATACAAAGTTTTTGAATTTTCATGGCCCACTTTATAAAATTTCGATGATGAGATTGAAGAGTTTTCCTTGAGTTATGTCATCTATGAAGTCCTCTGTCTAACACACTTTGATCATACGAAGCCCATTATTTGATACCATTCAAAATTGATACTCAGTCTTCCTTAGAGCTGCTTGGCAACGAAAACCTGATGGCACTCCCAAGGGTGAAAGAATTGTACACCCGTTTAAGAACTAATTGCAGTAGCAGCAAGAGAGAATGAACAGAGAAACAGTGAGAAATATGTAGATTAACACATGATTGATTGTAAATTGGCTTTAGCACACATCTGTAACATCCAGAAAAGAAAAGCTACTTCTTGTTAGATCAATATTATTAATCTTGCATAGGGAAATAAACCTCGGTCGATAAAAGTGGTTTTTAAAAAAAAATATTAAGAGAGAAATTTCTTGACCGAGATATCGGATAACCGTTTATGTTTGGCAACTCGAAATTAGAATTTTTCAAACATTTCGTAGACACTAGATTAAAAGCAAATATGTAAAAATAAGAGATCTTGAACTATAAAGTATCTGTACCAGTGAACCTTCATCTCTTCAATCTAAATATTCAATGAAAATCTTAATAGATTTCCATGATATGATAATGTTAAAAGATGACATGTTGTATACTGTATCTCAGGTCAGAATCTAAGAACAAGTTGGACATTTTTTAATACGTCAGACCTAAGATTTTCATATAAGGTCTATTTAATAGATTTAAATCATTAAAATTATTATTATTCTTTTAATTTTAGTTTGAAATAATGAGTTATTTTTATTGTTATATATAACTATTTATTCAATTGTTTTATTATAATATAATAAACCTAGTTTTATTTCAATACTTATAGTATTGAAATAAATAACATTATAATTTTTACTAACCGTAAAATGCCAACATTGAATGATTAGAAATCGGTCATTCAAAAGATGAAATGCGCAAGGGACCGACTAAATTATTTTTTCTTGACTTGAGTTGTCAGAAGATTAGGTCTGAATCATGTATGCCCTAAATATTGTAACCTAAAATTATTCCTCAGGTTCTGTATGATTGAGGGCCCACTTCTCTTTGATCAAATGGTTGGATCATCTTTGGCCAGGTTCATTCAGAGGGTCCCACTTCTTGATAGGTAAGAATTAAAAAAAAAAAACTATTTTAACACTTTCTTTAATTTTAGTAATAAAATTATAAGGTTGAGTTTTTTCATTAAAAAAATATTTGACATGGGTAGAGAAAGGTACTTGTAACGATCCGTCCCGCTAGCATAATATTATCTGCTTTGGGCTTACACATGGCTTTGTTTTGGCAAGCCAACCCACTCTTACTCCCAAAAGGCCTTTTACTAGAAGGAGGAAGGCTACTACTTATACACCAGAGAATCTCCAATGCCACTAGCAATGTAAGACCTTTTTTGGGGCAAGGTATTACAATCTACCCCCTCTTAAAGCCAAAGCCGTCCCCGCCTCTGCACACACAACAACCAAACCCACACCCTCAGGCAGAGAGTTGAACTATGCTCTGATACCATTTGTAACGACCCGTCCCGCTAACACAATATTGTCCACTTTGGGCCTACACACAGATCCGCACAGCTTTGCTTTGGTAAGCCAACCCACTGTTGCTCCCAAAAAACCTTGTGCTAGAAGGAGGAAGGTTACTATTTATATACCACAGAATTTCTAATGACACTAGCAATGTAGGACTTTTTTTGGAGCAGGATATTACAGTACTATATCCTTCGATTTAAATATCAGTCAAAGTTAAAAAAAAAAAAATAGTCGATATTAATTGAATATATAAGGATTCAATATAGATATTTAAAATATTTTACACCAAATTGAAAAGTATATAAAAATTTAAATTTTACTCTCAACTTTATCCGTTCATCTAAATTGCACTCCTCTTTTACATTTGGGCTGTGGTTTCTTCTTAGCCGTCCATTCAATAATTATAGAGATGAGAGATGTGGGGCGTTGAACCATGGAGAGTTAGATTATGGCCAAATATCTGTCCATGTTCGAGGAGAGTCTTGAGTTCAAGTCCCCTCAATATATTCATTTAGTCTGAATCGATATATGCAGATTGAAAGGTTTATACATGCCTCGAGGGTTAGTCAGGTGGCACACTTTAATTATTATTTTTTTTAAAAAGAAAAAAAAATGTGGAGTATTGATTTCACCTATTTCATTGTTCAGCAAAAAATTTGTTGGATCACAACGCTTAATCAACATTCAATATATTGTATATTTCCTTTTAAATAAATAGAAAGGGTATCATTAGTGCATTTTATTGCCACATCAAAGACATCCTCTTTATGGGTTTTATTATCACTTATTGTTTGAATGTTGAAAAAATTATACCATTAAGACAAATATCAATAAACGGGTTGAAAAGGCCTGACAGACTTCATAATTTTCTTAAGAGCCCAAGTTAGATGTTTCTTAAACAAGATAAGAGAAATGAGCCTTAGTCTGGCTTGTCAGTCAAATACATATGCTCAAATCCACTGTCAATACGTGTTTGAGCCAGGCAAACCAGGCCCAAACCTACTTTCACAAAGAGCCTCAAAAGTTTCCTGCATTACACAGTCTATTTAAGTTACCTACTAAATCCTGACCTGGCCCATTAACATACAACATCATGGAATGACTTTAGTGCCCACAAAAGAAAAGGCAAAGTAAAAATGCAGTTACAACATAGTCATGAAAAGATGTAATTTGTCTTTCGACAGAATATGTGCCATAAAAAAGATTTTACTTACGTGGGTGTAGTTCAATTGGTAATCTCTCATCTCAAGAAACGATAGATGCTAGGTTCGAGCCTCCATTGCCTCACTTGGTGTATCCTAAGGGCAATAGGTATCACCCGTGGGATTTTACGCTGCTTTTTGCACAATTTCGTACACATTAATAAAAAATATATATATTTTCTCTCCTTCGTAACCATCGATTTCATTCAAAGCCCACTTTTCTACCATACTCATCTCTATTTTAAGGCCCACCAAAATAGTGTCCCAAGGACATATGAAGTTTAAGTTTCCCTGTATTCATCAATAACATTAATAAGGCCCACCATCAATTATATGTCAAGCAACATTTAACAGTGATCATTCATTTATACCTTACAATTTCTTTCACCCATTGTTTTCTTGCCACCCTTTAAAGAAAAGGCATTGCATCCTTTTCAATGATACTACTCTGATCCCACCACAGCACTCCTAATGAATAATGTAGCAATACGATTCAAAAACATTATGGCTTGTACTTAGGCAATATTTGTTTTATTAAGCTAAAAAATGACTGATGTGTATTGTATATAAATTCGGCCATTTTCATATATTTTTCTTAAAAAAATATCATTTTGACTGTTTTTTGAGTTGAGTCTTATATTGAGTATAATTTAAAGAAAATTTAGAAGTAAATTCTTCAACTGTAAAAGGTATTTGTCAATTCTAAACTTTTTTCCTTAAAGTTTGATATTTTGAGTTTTTCTTTTTTGAATTATTACTCTAAGAGAATTCTGATTTTGGAGTTTTTGTGAAAATTGTTTAATGAAATAATATTGAGTGCTTATGGAATTGAATAGAGATGTATTAATGTGATTGACATTGTTTGTAGGATGTCCGAGTGTTTTTTCAAGTTTTTCTTTTAAAAAATTAATGAAAATTGTGTTTGTCATAGAATTCTCATTTTAGAGTTTCTTATAAAAAAAAAAAAGTAATACTTATAGAATTAAATGAAGAACCCTTAATATGATTGGTATAGTTTTTAGAGTGTTTTGTGTAATTTTCCTAATATTTCAACATTTTCATAAAATTTAATTTTTTATGACAAAAAATTTTAAAATTGTAATAAAAGATACATAGTACTATGGGATACTTAGAGAACATTAATTCCATATTAGTGTTTTCTCATATTCATTTTCTAAAATTTTAAGATATTTTTCAAATTTTAAGAACATACTTTATTCATATCAAAATTCCGGCTCTCAAAGATCTACTATCTTTGGAAAAAGAACTTTTATTGAAAAATATAAAAAAAATAGGAGGAAAGAACTGTATTGATGACAACGCTGATATGATACATATCAACGGTATCTATTGATTGATGTTTTTTTTCTTTCTCACTTATGTACTTGCATCTCTAATGGCTCTTTATATGTTAATATATGAATCTTTTCGGAAAAAAAAGAAAGATACGATACATATCAACGACATGCCTCTATCAGTCACACATATTAGTTAATTCAAATTTTGACCACAGATTCCATGTAAGAAAAGTCTTATACAAATATTCAATTCAAATTTGAAATATCCATTCAACTACTTGTGTTATGACTTATTGTAAAAAGTAGATCATGCCAACTTTTTCCATGTAAGAGTTGTTAGTTGTAGCTGTGGACTGGTTCTAAGGAGAGCAATCCTCAATTTTGGATTTTATATTGCTTGCAACTTAATGAATGTCCAAAACATTTGACAAATTAGAATTAGGAAATCCTTTTAGGTAGCAGTGCAATGGGTACCATTTTATATTTCAGTTGCAGTATTAAAGTTGTATATTCAAGTCACCGAAAAGTGAATTTTAGAAGAACTAATCTAATTTCAAAAGTTTCAAGGAGATTCCCCATTTCGTATTAAAAAAAAAAAAAACCCAATTAAAGCCTTAGAGTTATTTTTTGAATAAAATTTTCTAAGATAGTTTAGGTAACAGAAGTAATCCAATGTTTTGAAAACATTGCAATTTTCTCTAGTTGATCATGTGTTTTATGTATGCTTATGCAATGAATAATATCAATAATATTGCCTAGAAATTTAGGAGAGATCACTGTTCTATATTTTTGAATGATTTGAATTCATAAAAGATTGTGCATTTTAATTAGGGATAAAAATATAGGTTAGTTGAATTCATCTTTTGATAATCAGCTAATATGTAGCTATGAGTCTCTTGGGAGAGTTAATTCGTGTACATATATTTTCTCATTTTATTTTCAAACACGCAGAATGTCTGACATAAATATATTTATAAATTCTTATAAGTTCTATAACATATGATGATTTGATTAAGTGACTGTATAGAAATAGAGTATCTAAATTTCATAATCAAATGATCATCTTAACAAATTAATTTCGACCTTTGAAGTTTCAGTAAATATAGATTATTTATTTTTACAAATTTAAAATAAAAAATAAAATAATTAAATAGGAAGAAAGCTTTATAAATTTCTTTATAATATAAAATTATTTATATTACATCTAATTATTTATAATATAATATTTACATAAAACAATCTTATATAAAATTTCACTAAAGAAAGTTTCATACATTTTCTTCCAATTGGATGACATGCACGCATTCAGTACTTGTCTATTTCATGGGAAACAACAAAAGAAAAGGGCGTAAATAATATTTACCTTTCAAGTATCCATTTCTTGCAAAGGGCACACATCCTTCCTTTTCATGTACGAAAGGCTGAGGCAGGAGGAGGACCCTTAAGCTCAAAAATATGGACTCCTTTATCTCCAAAATGAGGGGTGGTTTGGTCATTATATCCATTAAAGAATGGCCAGGCTGGCAATAAATAACTTGGTGTGGACAGAAAATTCACGTGATCACAAAAATCAACATGAACAAGTTTGTCTTGAAATTTAAAATCTAGAAACCCGGGCTTTTTCTTCGTTTTAATGCACATGCCCTTGCGTTGTTAATTTATTATTAATCAACATAAGACAAAACTAATCCCTTTTTAACTACTATTAAACTCTTTAATAAGTCATAGCAGCCGGCGTTAGCCGGTGAAATTCACTATTAGAATTTTGAGGACAAGATATTCATTATACAATTTAAATTATGGGTGTTTGTAGGATTAGTCTCACTTTTAATATGGAGTAGGGTTGTGACATGTCCAAATACGAGTATACTTTACATTTTTTTTTTTAAGATAAAGATGTCGACACCTTTTAGCTTCTTATTTATAAACGGATTCTTGACCATCAAGTCAACCCTCATGAATATGAGTATACTTTATATAGGAGATGCATCTCTAATTACAGTAGGTTTTTTTATATAACATGAGTATTCCTACTCCATATGAGAGATGAGATTAATTTTACAAATATACGAAATCACTCACAAGCCTCATGTATAAGTTCGAGAGAAATCAAATCCATACCTTTAATTTAATCATAGAAATTTAGACTAACTGAATTATCCGCGCAGATTCCACCTCTAGTCTAGTTACACTCGTTTTATACTTTCACTTTAGGGAGTTTAATCTTCATCTTTACGTGATGATTGAGTTAATCACTTACATCCAACTCACTAAATAGCTGATTTGCATCAGCACTGTCAATGCAGACACCACTGTGGGCCCCGCGCAATTAACTCCACAGACTATTATAGGTTACGAAGATAAACAGTGTTGAAAACTAAAAACCAACACAAGTTACAGTAAGAAAATGAGAAGTTACTGAATGCAGAATTCATCTAAAGTATATATCTTTAGACCATCCTTTTCTTGAAAGAAGCAGCTGATTCTTTGTAGTTTTTAGCAGGCTTCACATCGGACACATGCTACATTCTCAGCACTCTTTACCTTTATCTTCTAAAGCAAATTAAAACTCCAACTGAAGCATTGGTCTGAAAAATGTAAGTTGTTGCATAACATGTGAGCATTCAATTCCTAATTAATTCGTTTGGAATGTATTAAGGTAGTCTGAATTTTCAATGCCAGTAGTTTAACATGGTGGTTGTTGATCAGGTTGCTGGCAACCTCCAAGACTGTTTCAGTAGTCGACCACGAAGAAAGAAAGATCAAAATACAAGAAGGTGGTTCTGGAGAGAAGAAATTGAGGTGGGTTATTGTTGGTTTACTGCATTATGTTCATAATTCTCTTCTGACAGGGTTTTTTCTTTTTTTTTGTTTTTGTGTTTTTTCTTGTGTTTTGATAGAGAGAAGATGGTGGTGGAAGGAGAGGATGATTCATGGACTCTTGATTGTTTGAGAAGAAGATTGCTTGCAGAGAGGAACAGTTCAAAGACAGCAAAAGAAGAAGCAGAGCACATGGGAAGAAAGGTCCAATTTTTCTTCTTCTTCTTCTTTTTATGTCCTTGATTTCCTTTTTTAGGTACTGTAATTGCTGCTGTTTCCCCGTTCTTGTTTTAAAAGTCTATCCCAAGCAACAAGCAACAGATCTTACACTGAATATGAATCTTTTTTTCCCTTTTGGTGTGTGGGGTGTTCCTTTTCCTTGTTTTTTCCTTTTTGGGGGATGCAGTTGATAGAGTTAGAAAAACAGCTAAAACTAGAGATTGAAACGAGAGACAGAGCTGAAAAAACGTTAAAATTGGCGACAAAAAAGCTGGAATCCCTGAAACTTTCAGCTGTGGTATGCCAGTTGAGTTCATTGGCACGAGAAGGTTCCAGCAGTTCATCAACTTGTTCCTCAGGCCTTCAAGAATCAGACGAAAGGAACAGCGCTCAAATGGAAGAGAAGGGAAAACATCAAATGGAGGAGAAGATAAGGAAGGTGACAGGTTCATTGATTTCAGAGGAGGCCAGAATTGAAAATTCAGCAACTGTTGCTGCTAATGCTGTCAATGAAGTACCTTGTAATGAACATAGTTCTAGTTCTGTAGACTCCGCCAATTTTCATAACAATGAAGATGATTCTCAGGAAGCCATAAGCAGATTTGAAGGCAGTTTTCGCTCTATAGAATCAGCAACCGGTGCAAACAGGTATGTGTACCAAATGGAGAACCCTTTTTATATCAATTTCTAGTATATGAGTCTGATTATCTCCTCTATATATGTTTGTGGGCATGTTGTTTTTGGTTTCTGTGAGCGGCCTTTTATGCATATATGTGCCTATGCATATAACAGATTACATTTCAAAATTTCTGGAAATAAAAAATCACCAATGATGTCCAGATACAGAAGTGATATTCGATAACAAGTATTGTGACACCAAATTTCAAAATATAGGATACATACACCATAAAAGATTGCAAGTCCTTACTGAACCCAATTCTTTGATTTGTGTCTTGCATATGTATCTGAGAAGATCTTCTGTCATTATTAGGGTCATACCAAAAAAAGGTCCCTAGGTGCATAATTCTTGTTGTTATCAATTGATCCACGAGAGTATGAGAATACAGTGTGGGCGGTATTGCTCAGATGTTTTGAAATCAGACTGGATGTAAGTTTAATAAAATAAAACAAAGAAATGAGCTTCTAAGCTATGCCGTTCCTCTGAAGTGGGAGGTTACTACTTTCCTGTTGGGTTGGTTTGCTCACATATTATTTCAAACTTGAAATTGTTGGAGATGGTGAACTTAAAAAATCTTCTGAAATGGTCAAGTTCTGAAAGCTTTCCTCACAGATGAAAGGGAAAGATAGTGGTGATTTTAGTTCGAACAGCAACTGCAAACAGTGTTGGGAGTGAAGGGATAAGTGAGTGAAATCACTGAAAAACTCGCCAACCAATTCATGGCCGTATTGGTTTTGAGTTGCCTCTTTAGTCTCTCCAAAGAGGTTAATACATGGTTTGAGCCTGGGTTAGCCATTGCCTCTTTAGTCTCTCTGAAGAGGTTAATGCAGAGCTCGAACCTGGGTTAGTGGTCCCATGATAATTATTCCACTACCCAACACAGCAGCTAACTGAAGAAGTAGAAGAAGAAATGACTGAAAAACTCTCCATAAATACAATTGATGGAGATACCAAGTGTTTCACTTAGTCTGTACCTAGTATGACTTGGAGTGGAGAGGGTTCCAATATTTTGGTTGAATATATGATCATTTTGTTCTGAAATTTATTGTCTGAAATGGAAAGCAGATCATGTAGGATGCTTCTATTTTTTTTTTTCCTTCTTTCACCTAAATCAACATGAATTCGGTATTGATGCAGGTGAAGTTGGCAAACAGTATCGTACACATTTTGATTTCCAATTTCTGCACTGTCCAAATGCATAGAGAAAAACAGTGTGGAGATAAAGGATCTGAATAAACATGTTTTTCTTTTCTTCCATTTTTAAACCAATTCCATCAAAAAATTTGCCAATTTGTTGCTTGTTTTCCAAGGAAAATGGCCTATCAGAGGCAGTATTCCAGATCAAAAGTAACCCTGCAGAAAACGAAGTTACTCTACATCAACACCAGATAACACAGACATTACTTGTTACTTGCATGTGTTTACCTAGTCAATAGCAGACTCAATTGCAATCAATATAATGCAGGTATTTTTTTTTTTGAAAATTCTTCTGGGTTGCATTCTTACACAGTGCAATGAACTATATATTTTTATTTCATGTATCCATAGGATTAGCGTCACGTCCAATGTGGGGTGGAGATATTCATGTTATCCCAAAAAAAAATCACATTGTCGTTGGCACTCGTTTATTCTTCAGTTTGAACTTCCAAACATATTGATGTTATGTTGATTATCTGCTTGAAGCAGGGAATCTTCAGTGGATGGAGAAGAGGTCGAGCCAGCACGGTATCAGATGGGAAATGCAGATGATACACTAGCTATAGTTCCTGAAGAAAATCCACTGGCTATAGTTCCAGCAAACATGTGGCCTGAGTCAAAAGATTATGCGCCGTCAATCAACGACAGTGTCCATGATGTTCTTCTTGCTTTGCAACATGCCAAAGAGCAACTGCAAAGTTCAATGAGAATTGGAGGTGTTCATTCTCAGTCATTTGGGATGTGTGGGGGGTGAGAGTTTGTCCTTCTTAACTAGTAATGTAATAAAACTATTGGGTAAGTACTCCTGCTTGGGGAAAATATGTTTTCGGGACTCTATGAAATTTTGTACTCATTCAGTCAATAATGGCATAAATTCTTCATCTAAATTAGAAATTAGAAATGATGCAAGCTTCACATGGTCCTGTAAACATCTGTTAATTTTGCTCTTTCTTGGGTATCTCCTTTTACATATTTACATCTCCAGCGGCAAGCATGCATAACCATTCAGCTCTTTAACAATTTCCATTTAATTTTTTTTTATAATTTTAATTCAAACTCAAAAGTTTTTATATTAAAAATAAGGGACGAAAAAAATGGGGCTTGAAGGGGACATAGTCAATGATTTTTAGAAATTTCAAAATTCACAATTCGGCAACTTTTTTTCCCTAAAAAAATCAACCATGTAACCATTTCTTGTTTTGAGTTGGGTTGGTTTATTGTTTACAACGTATCCAAGAAATTGTTTTTTACTGCAACAACATTTTCTCTGTTTTTCTTTTGAAACCAAGGTATTCAGACCTCTTAGAACATCTGATTAATCTTTAGAGCATATGTAAATCTCCCTATCTAGACAAAACATTCTCTCCTACTTAATGACGTCAAAGAAAGCAAAGCAATCTTGCTATTATTTTTAACAATGATTAGTAAAACCTTTATTTATTCATTTATTTTTAACAATGTTATGATTAGTAAACCCTTATTTATTCTTAGAAAATCTAGTGTCATTAGGAGATACTTTCCACCTGCAAAAACAGGGTCATCAATTTTTTATGAATTGTACCTGAAATTGTAAATACTATTATTTGCTTTTCCGAGTAAAGATTATTTACAAGCCTCTTCTCATTGAAGATTGCAGTTTCACTAAGAGATACCATCCACCTGCAAAAATAATATTCCAACTACCTATACTCTATTTTTTTCATTATATTAAATATTGTATTTCTTGTGTCACAGCGAATATAGTGAATCAAGCACCAGTATTTGAGTAAAATAAATAAACAAATTTGTGGCACATGGATAATTTTTTTTATTTATCCACGATCAAATCATATTTGTTCAAAACACCATTGTCAATATGAATCAAATGTTGAGAAATCAAATTCAATAAAAGAAAATAAGGACTTGCGTTGGATTGACACTATGGATGGGGGAATAAATGAAAGGAAAAATTCTTGGGTTTATTTTAATAGGGGTACAATAAGCAAGATTGGGCTTATTTTAATAGGGTTATTTCATCTATTCACTTAATCTTTTTTCTCTCTCATATCATATCAATATAAGATATTTTTATCATCATATGATGTGGAGTTAAGAGGGCAGAAACAGTGATTGGAGCAAAAAAAAAAAAAATGGCCTTGAATCAGAGGAATAATTGAAGCTATGGTCTCGAATTTCTTGCAGTATCCATTGGAAATACGTTCTCTAGCACGACTCTACCTCAGAAGAGTTTGGTTGCACACTTGAAAGATAACCTAAAAAATAGAATGAATGATTGCATAGTTGGCTTATATGAATCTTGTCTAGTTGAGACCACAAGTAAAAATGACATTGACAGAAGTTGACAAGGTGATATTTCCATTTCTTTATCAGAAAAAAAAAAAAGTCTCCCTTGAAGCTATAATGGATTTTCCTTCATATCTGACAGAATGCATGAAATGATCTTTGAACAACCATAGGGTCTTTTGAAAATTGTTCACAAGCACTACTACAAGATGCTCTATTTTTCCATAGAAATGAATTCGCTTAAGAAAAGATCCATAGAAATGAATTCGCTTAAGAAAAGATCTAGAAGATGTAGATCGCTCGCTAAATTGTGAAATATAATAATTATTGCCTGGCTATGCCAATGGTTTTTGATAGGGCTTACTGTCTAGTCCTATTGCATGATGGTTTATGATAAGGTTAATCGGAGAAGAAGAACTCAAAAATCCAACCGTTAGTAGATGGGATATTGGATGATGATGACAACGATGATGATGATGCCTGGCTCTGCACAAGTGTAGACTCTAGAGAACAAATTCCAAAATCTGCTCAATTTAAGCAAATATGAATCACCACACACACAAAACTGTATAAAATGAGAGCAGGAGTCCATTCTTCAATTAAACTAATACAATTCAATCCTGACAGACTCAATTAGTTTCTGCACCAGTAGTACATAAGCAATTTTCTAAATCAACGTCAATAACTTCATGAATATGAAAACTGAAACTGCAAGAGTTGCTCAATTAGTTTCTGCAACAGTAGTACACAGCAATTTTCTAAACCAACTTCAGTAACTAGATGTGTATGGAAACTGAAGCTGCAATTTTTCCCAACTATGAAGGATCATAATTGAGCAGATTTCCAGTAACCAATGGGCTTCCGATGCTGGGGGCCAAAAAGAAAGAAAAACTTCTTCAGAAATTGCTTCAGAAGGAAAGTTGTTTAAAAGATGGAGCTCAAAGTTACAGAACCACTTGAGAAAAGGCAGAGTAAAAGCTCTTTCATTAATAGTTGATAGAAGTTACCTCACATATTGGCATCCTGGAACGCACTGAATCAATCAATGAGAAGTCAATATCTGCTACAGCAACACCTGTTGCTACTCGATCTGGAAGAGGGAGAAATCATCAAAAGGGAGAAAGCATCTGTTGGTCATCCACAAATTCTTCATTATGCTTATCAGGGGTGCATGCATCTGTTGATTGTCCACAAATTCTTCATTGTTCTTGTCAAGAGTGTGCATGCTCCAACATAATGTGCAATTGTTTATTCCATCTTTTCCCACTTTGATGCACAGACATTGCTACAGGTTTGGACTTGGATATGGGAATGGGGATACAAAACTCCACTTTTCCAAAATCCAGGACACATAGATATGAGTGTCTGGTTCAAAATACATTCTTATATTAGTTTTTTTTGGCTTTTTATTCGATATATTTTATCCATGTTATTGTTTCTTTTAATTATATTAAATCAGTCTTTCAAACACGTCAGATAAGAGCATATGAGACTCACTAAAGCATATTTTACAATGTAACCTGCAAGTATCAGGGTATCTGACACAGGTATAGGCGTCTGACACAATATTTATAGCATATACAAGTGCCCCGGCATTCTTGTTTTGTGGCGTGGCATTCTGAAGATGGAGAAGTTAGGAGTTCATGAGAGTTTAGTAGAAGGTGATTCTAAGGTAGTTGTTGGGTGTACTTTGGGTTCTCAATGTCCATGGGTTTTTTTGGACAAATAGAAAGAATTCGGCATATTATTGCTTCTTTTGATTTTAAGATGGTTTGGGTACCTCAGTCAGTTAATTCCGCTGCAAATGATTTAGCTCGTCAGGGGTTATCTTTAGATTTAGAAGTTTTAAATACTTTTTTGTAATTTTGGGGAAGGAATATGTTCTTTTAGTTTTGTCGGACTTCTCTTGGCCTGCTTTTTCCTCTTTATATGCCCTTTTGATTTAATGAAGTTATCTTTCAAAAAAAAAAATGAGAAGATGAAGAAGATGATGATTTTGCATTTACAACAACCACTGAGATACTTCTCACTATACTAAATCAGTCGTCTTTTTCTTCTTCAAACTTGGTTAGAATCTTAGAATTCAACTTCCTTGAAATCCAAGTAGGTTCATGTGTTTTCTATCAGTAAAGAGATATCTTATTACCAATAATGTTAACAAAGAATTTTCAAATGTTTTGATCTCAATGAAGGTAATGTGTACACAGATGAAAACCCCACCCTTCAACCGTTGTTTTGTTAATAAAATCATTTCTACTTATGAAACTTTTTTTTTTTGAAGAATATAACATGGAAAAATGTACAACAAGTGAAGTTGCAATCTAAATAGCAAATGAAGTGACATGAAAAAATTGTCACCTGGAAGTCGAGCTACAACTTTTCCCCATGGATCAATAATTAAAGAGTCTCCATAGCTTTCTCTTTTTTCATTGTGGCGTCCAGTTTGTGAAGCAGCAATCACCTAAGAAGACAAGTCGTGGAGATATCAACATGCTTGTGCTTTAGCAATAATAGTTTTTCTTTTTTCTTTTTTTAACTACAATTTAGAAGCCAGAATTTAAATCCATATGTAAGGGTGGCAATTGATCAGATCAGGTCAGGTTGATTATATGTAATAACAGATTTTTTTCCCTAACTCAACTCGGTTTTTTTGAAGTATAACCTGACCTGACCCATATTCTATTTTACTCAACCCACAACAGAAATTTTTATAAGAATATAAAAATGAGAAAAAATATGAAATACAAACAGTTTTAATAGAGAATGAAAGAGTGGAAGGTCATCTGGGGGCATTGAGTTATGAGCAATGGAGGCATTGGACTAGGATCTTTGGGCTCGAGTGGTGGGGAACACAGGCTAGAACCATTTGGTAAGGAACTATGGTATTTATATAGGTATTTTTAATTAGGTTAGGTCGGATCAGGTCGAAGACTCATCTGCCCATCCCAATCTTGATTTTTTTGGGGTTCAGATTACATCGAATTAAACTATTTTTAGAAAACACATGACCAAACCCATATTTTTGGGTTTGATCAAGTAAAAATGCAACCCTACTCAAATGTATATTAGTATGATATAATATAACACTTTTCACACAGGTCATGCCATCAATTAGTTACCATATGGGGTGAAAGCCCTACTGGACCCCCTTTGGCTGCAGCCCAATACATGGTAATGGGTGGTTTAGAAAGGATTGTGCATGGATGTGAGACCACAAAAATAAGCATGTTGGTCTCCTCTAGGTGTGATCTTCAAGCACCCAAAGATAAATGGTGGAAAGTAGGGTAGAAACCATGGTTTTCAACCCAATGGTTGGTGCTAGTTGACCACACGCACGCACACACACGTGCACACATGCACACACACACACATAGAGCTGTGGTCAGGTGTGCATTTTGTCCACCATAAGTAGCAGTCTTGATCATATGGACCCACTAGCACCCTAAAACCCCCAAAATTGCAACCCCCGACCCCCAAACCCCACACCCATTTTCAATCATTCTACCATGGTAAGCTAGTATCACTTCTACAACCTTAATTGTGACTTAAGACCTTTAAATCCCACTCATCCATGTGTATTGGCATGCATCGAGGTTGGCCCCATAGAATGTCATGCACCCCAATCATGACCAACTTGGAATTGCTAGATGCAACAGAAACCCATAAGTCACTCTGTAACCTATGTTCATTAGACAAATGGAAGAGGCTCAATAAATCAAAAGTATATATATATATATAGAGAGAGAGAGAGAGAGTTGCTTTATGATGGTGACGGCATTCACTAATCCAAGAAACGTCTCTATTTAAGAATATCAGAAGGTTCTATAGAGTTTACACCCATGTTAGCATGGCCAATGATGAGTCAATGGTTATTCATCGAAAAAATAAACTTCTCAAAATAAAAAAATCCATGGGTATTCATGCAAATGATCAGAAGATAAGTTAGTAACTTTGACTGAAAGGCTACAATTACGTTTACCAATCGAACTAGAAGATTGAAATCAGCTCCAGTCTCTCCATTCATGCATGTTCGAGGGAATTGCATGCAGCTGAAATAGCAGAAGCAGGAGCTCTAAAAATGGATGGTGATAAGTACAGCTTGGAACGTCTTCCATTGTCCAATAAATGGCCAGCTCAATGAGCATTAGTTTTTAGTCTCTTCTTGTACAGTATTTCTCATTTTTGAGTCACAGGTTTGCAGTATTGGTGTAGGTATGGTGTCCAGAAAGATCCTTTTTTTTAATCTTTTTTTCTTTTTCAATGTCACTTGTAAGAGGTGTTGAAGCAATAAATGGACAGACATGCTAAAGTTCATGAAATTGGCTGAAACCAGGTTTGAGCTCATTCAACTTGAAAGGGAAACTTGGTCAAGAAAGTCGGTCTTTGTTCATGTGTTCATGTCAAATCCCATAGAAAATAGTGTTTCTGATGCTCAGAAGATAATAATTATTGAGATGTCACCTAGAACTAGTATTTTTTGGGTCCTACACTCCTACCAGTTCACTCCCCGAAAAATATGAGTCAAAACAAAGCTCGGAAGCTACACGATCAGAAAAGAAGGAATTATCTCTCCACAAGAAGGTGAACTCAACAAGCTCTGAAGGGCACTGGACCAGAATGTTGGTGCTCTGGGTAGTTCTCCACAATGACTAGATCTTCTAAATAGAAGATTGAATCCATCGACAGTGGTGCAAATTTAGACCCCCGACTATATTTAAAGAAAGGAGTTGTGAAAATGGTTTGACCAAGTTTCTGTTATAGCTATAAATATAGATGGTTGATTGACACTTTAGTGATTCAAGTATCTAGATTGTGTGTCAATGATTACAAGCACCATTCATTTTTTTTTTAGCAGTAACGAAAAAAAAAATATTAAAAGAAGAGAAATACAGAGACAATAGAAAGAGGTCTAACAGGATTAGACCGAAACCAAAAAATGGAAAAAAATAGAAAATACATATACTACAAAAGAAAACTCCTCTAATCAGAAAGATGGAAAACTCCAGAGAAAAGGTCTGTGACTCCAAGCTTGGCAAAATAATCTGCAACTCCATTCCCTATCCGGCTGATCTTTGTAAAGGAAACTTCCATCCCCAAAACTAAAAACCTAATGTCCCTAACCACAGTGATCAATTTCCAAGGCGGTCTTCTTTGGCCCTTTGCCCACTTACTTGCATTTGCCAAATCCCCTTCAATAATGAGTTTTCCTACAGTTTCCAGATGTGCAACGCTCTCCTAATACTAAGAATTTCCGCTTCATTGGAGTCTTTGGTTCTAACCGACACATTAAAGACAATTAATCTGGTTCCCATCAAAATCATAGTTTCCCAAAATTTGAAACTCAAACTTGACTCGAAATCTTATTGAGTTGAGTAACTCAACCTAGTTTTTTACTAGACTCGGAAAAACTCATTAACTCGCTCGACTCGAAATCCTATTGAGCTAAGTCAACTCATATAAACTCGCAACAATTTTTTCGAGTTTTTAAATTATGATCACAATCATAGAAAATATAAGTTCAATAAAAAGGTTCAGGTTATACATAGCATTGAGTCTCGATTGCACGAGCACGGAGAAGAATCTCCCAATGTGCTTCCCCAGTCACCTTGGTAAAAGCTGAAGGTACCAGCAAAACCTGCATATAGATTTCAAAAAAGCAATTTTCAATTGGTAGTCTTCTCTAAATAAAAAAAATTACAAAAAATGGCATAAGGACCTGTGCTTGGTGCTGAAACCGCAGTTGTTGATAAAGCTCAGGAAATCTCAAATCATAGCAAACAGTAAGACCAATACGTCCAAAAGGAGTGTCCTCCACAACAATACTGTTTCCTGATAACATCACCATCTTTAGACAAATTGTATTCTAAATGTTTAAAAAGTCACCTACTTCCAGTGAGAAGCAAACCAAACATAAACAAAGAACGCTAGATACCTGAATAGAATTTGATACTTGGGTAAATTTTAAGTTATTAAACCATTACACACGATAAAACAATCTATAAAGATCAAAAGGTTATAGGCCTCTAGCCAGTATCCATAAACAAAATTTTGCTAATAAAACATGAAAAATTCACAGTCGAGCATATCCTGCTAATATCCAAAAGTCACTAGCCAAGTTCCATTGTACCTGCGTGAATCAGTTAGCATAAAACAGATAACCCTTAATCAACAAACACAGATACAAGGATGTGCTCTCCACATAAGCCTAAGCATTCTTGCTGCGTGTTAAGTGACGCATGAAATGTGTTCATAACCATTTGAGACTTGGTCTAATGAAGTCTTTCAACTATTCCTGAAGTATTTACAACTGGGTGTCTAAGCTTTAGCTAGTACCAGTAAAATGCTAGGCTACAGTTTTTTTTTTTTGCAGGGAAGATAACAAAACTTATAATAGTTAATAAACAGTAGATAGATCTTAGTGAGCCAAAGAGAGCAAAAAGGAAACCACCACACATCAAAACAAAGTAGAAGCAATAAAAGGAAGAATTACAATCACAGAAATGTCCCTTCCTAGACTACATTTATTTGTTTCTTGGAGGTAGAGAAGCTCTGAGTGAATCAAAATCTTAACCGATAAAAAGTCTGCCACTATCTACACAGGTAATTTGTACTAACACACAGTTAAATGGTTCTTAACGTTGAGGACCCTAAGGGCACGATTAAAAATAAAGAAATAGAGATTATCTCTGTCAAATGAGGAGAAACAATGATCGAAACCTGCAGACAGTGACCTACTACCTTCTATCAAAGTCACTTTTTTTCCATTTTCAGGAATATAACTGCCAATATAATAGACATCACAATGAATAGTACATGACATGGCCAGAATATTTCCGAATAAAATAATCCTGCCCTCAGAAAGATAAAGAAGATAGCCATTGACCAGCAGTCAGTTGAATAAAATGTCCAAATACTGGGTGGATGGAATCTATCAGTTTAGAGTATTTTTGGAGCATGGTTAATAAGATCAATCAGATCAATGGTTTGGATCCCCAACCATAGCAATAGATGTTCAAATTCAGTCAGTACCTGACGATATGATGTCAATACCATGTTGAGGATGACATATCATATGTGTTATTGCACGAATGTGAGTCATCAGATAACATGTAAGAAATTGCATACCTGCTGTTGTAAAGCTACTCTCTTTATACACCATGCCGCCAGGAACATCCACATCGAACCTTCAAATGGTAGAAACAAAGTTGTTAAGTGAAAGTGATAGCACCTGAATCTTACAGAAGAATCAACCAATCAATATATCAAGGGCTTGTTAGACAGAGGCTTAGATCTTATGCAGGATTAGGACTTTTCATAAGTCATTTTCCTAGGATGAATCAACTAGCTCTGTAATTGCACAATGATCTGTAAAATTTGGCTGAAATTTAGGACAGAGTAGAACACATATAGAAGTTTATTTACCATCAATTACATCAATAAACTACACCAGTGAGGCTCGCATCCAAAAGTTTCAGATGGCATCTAATTCTTCTTCAGGAAAAATGACTAATGAGGCTCTACTTCAGATCAGATGTAAACCAGCAGTAAGCAGGCCCTAAGGGCAGTGCATTGTAATGTAAATGTAAGTTCAGCATTGTATTCATATGATAAAGAAATGATAAAGGCGACCATAGCAAAGCACCAACCAATCCTAGAACCGTACATCTAAAGAATACAATCCAACAGAAGCTTTCATGGATATGGAATGTTATGAGATAAACACAAAGGGTTTATAAACTAGTGCCCAAGAAAAAATAAACAATATGACAACTGGAAAAGATTTGTTTATTTTATTTTGAGTTCTACATTTCCATCTATACTGAAAAACATATTCTTCGTCACTCCATATTCCATCACCTCCTTCCTTGCGTCATCAATCCAAGTTTTTAAAGGCCTCCCCACTCTGTAGTACCTTTTTTGAGAGGTGATTCTCTAGTAACCTAATAGTAACTTTTTCATTTCTCATTACTAGGGCTACTTTGGATCTTCTATGTACATATCCAAAACAATCTTAACTGGTATTCCCTCGTACTTTTGTCTATTAGGCCACCCTCAAGGTTCCTCTAACAAGTGCAAATGTTACTTTTCTAATGCTACCAGTGATGCTGATATATGACTCCATACTATCAGATAGTTACAAGAGAGAAGCTTATACCAATCCTTAAAGTTCACAACCTTGTATCAAGTGGTTTACAACGTTACAATTCTCTCAATGGCATCATTACCCCAAGAAAGGGAAATAAACCTCCATGATTAGATGTTGCATGACAAACGATGGAGAATTAAAAACAATTAGCTTTTAATTTTGTTAATGATCACATTCAGAAATATTTTTTTTGTTAATGATCAACTAGGACCATTCTTTTGCATCATGATCCAAAAGATTCTAAAAAAACTCTCTCTTTAGAATGAACTAAAAATGTAGTTTTCGGACTCCCAATCACCAGGCTACAAAGCCCAACCCTACAAGGTAAGTGAAGGAAGAACAATGAAGTGATCAAAACAAAAATATCAAGATGGGAGTTACAACTACCATCAAGGAACTTGGAGAAAGAGGAGACCATGAAGGCCCTTTTCTTGAATGATTACCATTTTATTCATTATAAAAAGGAACACAACTCAGAGCAGTAAGAGCTAAGAGGCTCAATGGCCTGGAACACCCAAGGCAGCTAACTGTACATTTTAGTCTTATAATTCTAAGATCCTGTATATCCACCCCCTCCGTAGCTAGCTGATCTGCTATGCTATTGGTTGCCCTGGGAATTCAAACTCCTCGAAATTTGCACCTCTCAGTAATCACCCCAACTTCCACGACCTTATCCATTAAGTACCAAGAGCACTTCCTTTAGCCCATTGGATGATAGAATAAGAATCACCTTCATTAAAGTCTCCCTCAAAACCAATTTTCATGAGTTCCTTCAGACTCACCTAGACAGCCAAAGTTTAGCCATATTTGCATGGCATTCTTTTAATGGCCCAGCAAAGGATATTACTTCCTTGAACCTGCCATCATGGATGACACCCCAAAACCCGCTTTCCTGCTGTTATATTGACTGGTGCCATCAAAATTTAGCTAAGCTTCAGCCTTCCTGCAGGAGGAGGAACCCATGAGACAACCAACTTACTTTTTCTTGGAGCATTCCTCCAGCGTTCACCCACAAACACTCAACTTCTGCACTGGCTGAAACAGGAATCAGCAGAAAACCACTGAGCAATGCTTCATTGAGACCAGTGAAGACTTGAGATGAAGAGTGAGAAAAGATATCTTAGATTGTAGAGTTACAGGAAGCATAGTACAGGCTGAATGATTCATTTAAAGTCCACGGGGAGAGTGGCAGGTGTGTTTTTTTTTTTTTTTTGTCGTGTGGCGGGGTGAAGGGTTGTTAAGTGCCACCATTCCTATAAAAGAAGCTTAAGAGGAGTTGAACTTACAAAACTGTTCCTAGATAGGTGGGATAAGTGTTCAATGTTAATTCTTTAACAGCTAACACTAATAACTATTTTTTGGATTAGAAACTACAACTGGTGCTTATTACCTCTCCAGAACCTCCAACATAAACATGCATGAACTGACACCAAAACACACAAATCATACATCTAAATTGAAATTGTAGTTAATCATAATAGTGAGTTTGGAACTTCCTTACAAGTGCATCTTCCGGTAAATGCTCCTGATGTTCCCAGTTTCATCAACTAATACATGTGTATTATACAAGTGTGCATCATCCGGTCCTTTTTCTTGGAAGCCTCCAAGTGACAACCACATATTGGATTCCCTGTTATTTTTGAGGTATATTCAGTAAAAGACTGATAAAAGATACTTGAAAAAGCTTTAACAGTATGACAAAAGGGCATGTTACAATAAATAGTTTAATAGTGAAACTTGGAAAGTGCAGGGGGATAAAAACTGCACAGATTGAAGTGAATTGATTTACATCTCTCCTTAAATGAAAAGAAAACTTCCAGTATTCACCAGGAGACAAGTGAACATCCGATCAATTTACAAATCTTTGTGTTCACTTTAACAAACTGTTGACAGAGATTTATATATCAAAAGTACAACTGGTTTTTTAATCCCCAGTTTGCATGTGCTAACCGTTTGATTATCGTCCTCCAAAAAGGCTTTTTTTGGATGGAGAGAGAGAGACAGAGAGAGAGAGAGAGAGAGAGATGACTAAGACTCATTGTTATTTGATCAAAAATTCAAACTTAATAATGTAAAATGTATACAATGTGGTTGCAGTAACCAGCAAGGAAAAGGCAGCGTTGATGTTGCGTCAAATTATAAGAGTATCAAAATACTAGTGTCTTTTACCTTGCAAGAGAACAGTAACCTTTCAAGATAGGTCCATCCAAAGTTTCTGCTACTGTAAGACTCTCTCCATCTCTAGCACCAACAAAAGAGAAATTCTCGGGAAAACAAAGAAATTTTGCTCCAGCAGCAGCTGCCTCCTTCACAAAGTCCATTTAACATATCTCAACATGAGAGAGAGAGAGAGAGAGAGAGAGAGAGAGAGAGAGAGAGAGAGAGATGAATAAAATCAAATCTTAAAACAACTCCACTCAGAATAATGGAATTGCCTTGCTCCCATCCTCAAGAGCTTGTTTGATTGAATTCCAATAGAATCTACAATTCCCCACTTTTAGGAATTGGAAAGTTTTGCTAAGTTTGGAATTGGTGAGTTCCCACAGCAGCCCTTTCATTTTCTATTAGTGTAATAGTTACCAGTTGTAAATTAGAATTCCACAAGTAATGGATTAAGGCTTTGGAATTCCAAAATATTTCTGATTGGAATTTATAGGTCCCCTAGAATTGGAATTCGATGGAATTTTGAAATTCCCATTCTAGGATTCCAGTTTTAATAAACATCGAGTTCTTTAGGGATTTTGGAAAACTCTATAGAATTTCAACTCAACCTGAGAATTATGAGCTGACTAAAAACATCCAAAATACCTGAGGAAAATTAAAATGGATGAAGTTGCAAGCCCCAAATAAGGTAGTTGTTCCAAATTTTAAATAAAGCAACTAAAACTGCCCCCAAAAAAAACCTCTTATATTCAACAGAAAAAATAAGATAATATATAAATCCTTGTTGAAATACTTAGGATGATTGTAAAGAAATTTTGAATAAAAAACACTATAGAGAAAAAAAGCAAAAAAAAAAAAAGTGCATCATGATGGAATCAATACTTGTAGTTGTACCATGATCCAGAAACATGTTTTGAAATTATATCATGACACTTTCATGTGCAGGGAAGTTTGTTTATTGTTTACTTTCTTTTCAAGTATAATCAATTCCCAAAGACAACAACTGAACTTGTCCAATTCAAGTTGAAAACACAGCCCCGTTACACAAGACCATCTCATTCCTCGTATATCAAAGCACTGTATACACTTGACAGTTGGAACCTGGAAATGGAAATATCAACAGAGATGAAAATTCAGGAGTGATAAGACATGAACTCAGGATCTGAATCATGAGTTGTGACCTGAGTTGCATGAGTAAAAGAGTGTCAGGAATCTAGCAGGTGTACATCAGAACACATAGGATCAGTGGTTTTGACATGATACTTAAAAAAGTAATTTTTATGTACATCCAAAAACATCACACATATGTAGTTTGACTGAAAAGGAGCCAAAAAAAGTAGAAAAAAAAAAGGTGGGAGTAATAAGTCATGATATATCGGAGAAGCCCTCGTACTTGAATTTATATAAACGAATGTTTATTTTAAACAAAAACAAGTAGCAGTAAGGGTGTTTTTTACAATTAGTAGATTCTGATATTGAAGATTCCAAATTTAAAGAGACAATCGACATAAATCTTGGTGTGTGGCTGTCATAAGAGGAGGGAGAGATCAGCCATTCACAGATGAAAAAGTTCATGGAGAGCTGAAAAAGTTGCGGAGATTAGAGAGGATTCTCGACTGCTTACTTAAACTCCGGAGATGGAAAGTGTCTCTCTTAGCTCAAACTCTCCTGTTTTTTTTTTTTTTTTTAACATATTCAGATATGTCAAAGCTTAGATTGAATATCTGATTTTCTGTAGATTGGAACTTCTAATCTCTGAGACTCAAATTATTCAAACACACGAACATAGGTTATAACTGCAATTGTCCACTGATTCATGAAACGAAATCACTACATATATCCTTGTGAATTTGATATAATTTCTTCCTGTCTAAAACAGCATACCAAATGGATATAGATGAAGCAAGATGAAGAAGAAGAAGAGGAGGAGATTGCCTTGACAAGACGAGAGCAGGTGTTAAAATTGGCAGTGGGATCGTTGATGGAAGTCATCTGTGCAACGGCAACTTTGATGGTTTGTGCTGCCATGGTGGAAGAAGAGCAACACTTGAAGACTGTGGAACGGAAACGGAAACGGAAACGGAAAGGATGAACGGGAATCGCCTTGGATTGTGCGGAGATGCTGAGTTGCCTAACAAGCATTTGTCGAGACCAACACAGAGTGAGTTGGAGATGATTTGGAGGAGACGAAGGTCAATTAATAAATTTTTATCTTAACTAATAGCAAATGTATTTTAGTAGCTTTTTCAATTTTAATAACTTACTAAATCATTTAGAACTTTTAAAAACTCTGTTAAAAGAAAAAGAAAAGTGTGAGATAGGAGAGATTATCTATGTGAACTACTTAGTTATGAATTAGATAATAAATTTTTAAAAGAGTTTAAATTAAATGGTAAGAATGAGGTAATTTAATAGATTTATTTTTTGAATGTAATAAAATTTAATTTGAATTTATTTAAAGTATTATTTTAGAACTTAAAAATTATATTATCGATAGAATTTGAATTCAATTTAATTTTAAATGTATCTCAAATGAGATTAAATAAAAAATAAATCAAAGTCGTGAGATAATTATAAATATAAGAGAGAAATAATGTGTAAATGAGATTTAACTAAAAATTAGTTATTTAATTTACAATAGATTCAATTTATAATAAATAATTTTCATTAAATTAGAGCCACGTGACTTTTGTGTTTAATTTGAATGGTGATCAAATTTAATCAAGTTAAAATATGATCAATTTATTTTGGCTTTCATTAATATATACTCCCTTCATCCTATTTAGTTGTTTCATTTGAAATATTTGTATTTATTAAAAATTCTCTATAAAAGGCTAGCACTTCATGGCATCTCATATATTTTCAATACACTTTATAATATTTTAATATAAATGAGACAACTATTTTGAAATAATTTTAAAATCTATATAAGATAAATAATTTGGGACAGAGAGAGTATTAATTTAGTGATTAGTGTTTAGTACATCTAAGTTGAAACTTTGACAAGAAATCAAATGGTCCTTCCGCTATCAACTTTATGTTTAGCAAGATAATTTACCAATTTATTTATAGTTTTTTAAAGAAAATAAAGTTTTTATTTATTTATACATGAACTTTATATTTAAGATCAAATTTTCATAAGACAAGATTTTTAAAAAGATTTAGAAAAATACCTTGTTGAATTTTTTTATGAAATTCTTATTCAAACATTTAATTAAAATAAATTAAATATTTAATTATATAATCAATTTATTAATAAATTGAGATGATCTAACTAAATCTAGATAAGTTGAACAAATCTAACTCATTTATTTAATAAATTAATAAACAAATGAGCAACTGATACTTATACTAAATTTGACCTATTGATTCAATAAAAGAAATAATCTTAAATGTATTGGTCTCGAATTGATCTTATATTTTTATAACTTAAATCATCGTTAAATCAATTACTTTGATACAAGACTCGAGTTCACTCGAGTTCAAATATGTAAGCTCAACTTTGAACTCATTTATTAAATATCTAATTCCATTCTACACACATTAAATTCAAAAATTATCAAATAATTAATTAAATTTAACATGAGAAATTTAAATCAATGAATTTGACTTATGCATATGATATCTTATTTATTAAATAAATTGTTTTGATTTGAGTATTTAATAAAATTTAAACGAGTCAATTCTTCTGTTCATTTATTTAGGACATTCACTCTAATACATTAACAATCAATCTATTTATAAAATAAATTTAATTTAATTTTGTTTCTATTAATCATTTTCTTAATTATGGCGTTCGAAAACAATCTTGAATTTTTTTTTTTATGAAAATCTAACGAAGGTACTTGAAACGACCCCGCGAAAAGCTCACCGCTGCTAGATCTGCTCTCTCATCGGGACCTCGTCGGATAACGCGCGCCGGCGAGAGATAGAAAGAGAGAGAGAGGATGGGGATTTTGAGAGTAGGGTTGAGCAAAGCATTCCTTACCTCATCGCCACTTTGCAACAGCTTCGGCGTTTTGCGCCGGAATCCGACGGTCATACTTCGTGTATTCGCTTCCACCTATTCTCCATCGTCCAGAGCTGTCGTCTACCAACAGCATGGTCCACCCGATCAAGTTATCCAGTATATTTTCTCTCTCTACTCTACTCTACCGAAGCTTTACCAATATCACTGGCACTTATCCAAGCCGTGAGCACGCAGCTAAATGAAGTCCACCAAGTCTCATTTTTATCCTTTCCTCCTCACATACACCTCTATTCCACGAATTGAAGATAATTTCAATGTCGAATTAAAGCCCACTAAATTTTGGATTAAATATATGTTAAAGTGATTCATACCTTGGATTAAAAAAAAAAACCGCAGGTAATTGTTAGTAAGGACCCTATTCATGCAAATACTTTTCAATTAACCCGTATATACAGGTTTAGGTGGGCTCTACATACACACTCTCTCTCCCTTCCTCCCTCCCTCACTCCCTCCCTACATCCATTTTCGTGCTTTCACTCATGCACTACATGGAGCCCTTATGATTCTCCGTTTTCCTAAAATTTAAAACATGGCAGCCTTGCTAAAAAATGATTTTTTTACTTGAAATGCTTTACACATGTCATTAAATGACTCGCACCTCATGGGCAACTGTAATATGAATCTTCAACTAGCTTGCATGTGGCCCCAGAGGCTTCTCTGTTCTTTCAAAGTGTGCAGTGGAGGCATCTTTGTGATATCCCTTAATTTCATCTTCAAGGGTCAACTTTGATTCCCCATCTACTAAGAATTCATCCCAAAAGTGTAAATGTAAAAAAGTGTCTATTTTATTATCCTTTGCTTTTTTTTTGAAAGCTTTGTAATCCTTTGTATGTCAGTATCTTATATAGCCTCTCTTTTGTACATGTTTTTTGTATTTCA
This sequence comes from Chimonanthus praecox, assembly GCA_022113865.1. Taxonomy (NCBI): domain Eukaryota; kingdom Viridiplantae; phylum Streptophyta; class Magnoliopsida; order Laurales; family Calycanthaceae; genus Chimonanthus; species Chimonanthus praecox. The sequence continues at coordinate 4,270,387 of CM039086.1, read as the reverse complement.
TTGTAAGTAGGATTTCCAATGAAAATGGGGCTTTGCACAAAAATGGAGGTATTTTTTACAAAAAGCAAAGTTGCTTTTAAATTCATTTTTTATTTTCTCTGTCTGCTAGAAAATCAGATTTCAATGAAAGTGTGCATTGATACATATGAGCTCTTTGACAGGAACCAAACCAAACTGCTAGTTTGATAGGAGCCTAGTGTCAGCTGACTTTATGAGGTCCACCTTGCATGCCAATCTCTCTCTCTCTCTCTCACTCCTACCCACCCCCCAAGAAGAAAAAAAACACCATCCACCACCTTATGGGTGAACATTTTTACCATCTTCTATGAAGCTTGGACCATATTAAATCCAATTTCAAGTGTGTTACACTTATCACTATCACCATTGGCTTTGACACATCTATGGTTGAGCGCAGGGAGCAGTGGGCTTAGATTTCTTGTATGCTTTCCATGTGAACAAAACGATTTGGTCATGTAACATGAGTATTTGCATTTATTAACTCAAAAAGGTATACATCTATCGCAAGCTAAATCTCTCTCTCTCACATACACACAATTCTTCTAAAAGACTTACAATGATTGGAAGTCTTGGCCAAATGGGGCCCACCATGGCCCTATGCATTATTGTCATACTCCTTGGCAGTTGTGCTGTGCCATTCCTTTGATACTTTCATTATAATATTCCAAGTCCTTCAACTTCTATTTAACAAGAGGAAAATACCTCAAAATGGTGATGCCAGATGCGGATATTTGTTTCTTACCTGCAGGATCCTTGACTGTCCACCTGTTGAACTTAAAGAAAACGATGTATGTGTCAAAATGCTTGCTGCTCCAATCAATCCTTCAGATATCAACAGAATAGAAGGTTGTGATGCCCTATATTTTATTTTATTCACAATGATCTTTTTTAAATAATAACGCTGTAAATTTTATTAGAAGAAAACCTAAACGAAAGCTAACAACATAATTAAGATGAAAGAATCCTCAAGTGAGCCAAACAGTCTGCATTGGTAATAGTTGATCTGAGAAATTGAGAAATAGTTTGCTCTTTGTGATATATTTATCCTATTTATCTGTTTAGATTAGACAATTATCTTTATTACATATTTCTCCTGTGTATTTCTCTCTTTAAAGCAGAATATTGAGAGAAGATTCTAATTTTCTTTGATTCCTTAAAAAGCCAAGCTTTATCTCATTCTCAAATCTTAGGGTTATATATATTCATTCAAAAAGAACTTCAATGGATAGAAGTTAATTTATTTAGTTTTTGAATGGTTAATATATTAATAGAGAAGAGGCACCATGATGCGGGCATGTCTGCATCACACCAGAGGTGCAAATAATATATCAATGTATAGAAGTTAAATCATGTCATGTTTGTAGGAGGTTAGCTAATTCCATGAGCACGGTTCTATATGTTCGTGGACATCATACATACATACATGCATACAGACAATGATCCCCCGCACCCCTCCTTATGCTGCACTGTTTGTTAGCCCACCTATATAAAGCTCTCGTAGGGTGATGATATTGGGTCCATTGAAAAGATCTAAGTTTGAACTTGTGGCCCTTAAAAAATCATCTTGATTGGATCGATCAAGTCATGTTTTTCAAGTCCTCTTAAAATGTTAATCACTTTTTAACCCCTAAATTTTATGTCTTTGAAAACAATGGCTTCATGTAACCAATCAAGATGGTTTTTTTTTTTTTTGTATGCCATAAGTTCAAGATTGGACATTTTTAATAGACCTATCACCACCCACATAAGCGGGCTTATGAAGAGTGCAACGTAAGGAGTGTGGGGGATCACCTTTATATATATATATATATAGAGAGAGAGAGAGAGAGAGATGACCATGCTTATCAACGGTCAGGATAGGACCATTAGTGGACATCATATAGGTTAATGGGCATCATACAACAGTTGACCATGAAAATTAATTTACCAAATCCAAATATGACTTGAACATAGCCAACCCCAGATAAATAGGATAAATAGATTTTATTTAGGTGCTCTACTTCGTGAGCCATATCTAATATTCTGATTTATCACTATGTCATCATATTAGATTCATGAAAAATGGTTGTAGAAAGAGCCATATATAACATGAGGAAAACCTGATGTTCACCTATCATGCCTTATTACAAGGCCTAATAAACATGGTGTAAAATTTGGTAACATGAGTCCCAAAAATTTATAATATGATTAAATAAATGAATGACACATTCTGTTGCTCTTCAGTGACTATCTGCTCTATGGCCTCACATCACTCGTTCAGCCAGTGACTCAAGCACGTATCATGACTTTATGGTTTATCTCTCGATGTATTTAGGGTCTTTTTGCTTGCTTGTAAAGTAGATGGATGTTTTAGTTGGGGCTGAACCTAGCACCCAGACTAATCAATTCTTGGACCTCGGACTCCAGCTATGGAAGCATCAGTTTCTAACCAGCATGATACAGACATGGTTGCTTAATGGAATGTTTACTATCTTTGTTTAAGAGCAAAATTATAGTTCTGCGTGATATTCTTTTCAAGAGAGAGAGGGAATTGGTAAAGAAATTCCATCTCTTGTTAAAATTATTATGTATGAGATTGTTTAACATTTGTGACACAACACTGTAGCCAGTGTAAATGGATTTTATGGTCTCTCTCTCTCTCTCTCTCTCTATATATATATATATATATATATATAGTTTTGTTCAAGGAGCAGTTTAAAGCTTGATCTGCAAAAGGATTACATTCCAACGTATCAACAGCAGTATGATGAAATTTTAAATGGGAACCTATAGAATGGTACAGTTGGACCTGGGAGCAAAATATAAAAGCTGAGAAGGTGGACGTTTAAACAACTAAGTTATACCACACAGACACCTGTGCATGTGAAGACTTACTTGGAGTTTTTTGAGACAGCAAACTGTGAATATGATGAATTCTATTGCATAAGATTCAATCACGAGTGGAAAGGTGAAAGTGGCCCTCATGTCAAACCATCCAAGCTTGTAAATTTGGAAGTGGTTTGACCCGACTTCCGAATGGTTGTCAAGTTAATCCTGCAAGATGATGTTAAATGGATGCATGAGAGAATCTCCTCTTTCTCTACACACAAAAAAAAAAAAAACCACACACACACACAGGCAGAGACATACACTGCATCTATTGATCTATGGCATCTGTCGATCTCTCCATCCACTTATCCCTCCATGTTTGAACCTAATCAGAAACTGAAGAAGAGAATGTCAATTCCTTAATTTATATATTACTCATCCTTTTTCATTTAGTTTCCTGCAGCACTGTATGATAATGCTTATTATCCACCATATTTTTTTGCTCATGATAACTGAAATGATATTTTTGCTTTCTTTTTTCTGCTTGTTTGTGAACATTCAGGTGTATACCCTGTAAGGCCTCCAGTGCCTGCAATTGGAGGATACGAGGGGGTTGGGGAAATACATTCTTTGGGTTCTGCAGTGAAGGATTTATCTCTTGGCGATTGGGTCATACCATCTCCTCCATCTTTTGGTATTTCAATATTTATTCAGATGCCTTTTCCAAGAAATTTGTATCTTTTTATTTGAAATGAAGGATCATAACACTAATGAAGATGAAAAAAAGATGCATCCTCCAGCACCACTCTAATACACAAAATTGGTGAGGAAGAAACGACTTTATGGTTTCAAAAGGCCAAGAGACAGGCTAAGGATTTGGAACTGAACAGGGTTAGCTCCTAATCAATGAATCAGCTTTATTGCTGGCTGAATGCATAATGTTGTTGATGTGAAACATTTCTTCCGCAACTTACCATGTTGCTTCTTCAACACAATCTGCAAGTCTTCAAGGTTATATCTATGCACTCAATAGTGCTACGAAAATCTCCTTCAACCAAGGTCCAATAACTCCATTTAATGTATGACTCCTGTATCCATGAACAAGGCCTGAATCTCTGCAGAGTTAGCATTGTTGCCCACACAAAGGCCTTCAGAATAAAGTTTCTTCTTTTTTCTTTTTCTTTTTAAAAAATGAAGAAGAAAATGTCCTCTGATATGGTCCCAGACTCCCAGCAACCTCCACACTAGCATCATCCATAGCATGACAATAATTTTCATCTAAGTTAATTAAATGACATCTGCAGGAGGTGATACTTACCTAACAATGAGTTTACTACATGTACTGTGAAGGGAAGCTCATTAAAATTGGCACAACTCATTGATAGATGTACCTTTGATTGTTGCATAGAGGCCCACAGGATTGCTCATATTTAGCTGCATTTTCCACCTTTTGACTATTAGAAGAGACATTCCTAAAAACCCTGTTGTTGTGATTGTCTCACAACTCACAACCATAGGACTGAAACCATCACCACCCTCGCATCATGCAACGCAGTGACATAACCAAGGGGCGTGGGTGGGGGCTTTGGCAGGGGTGATGGTCCCACCATAATTTTAAAAAGTGTTGCATTTTATGGGTTTTTACCAAGGTTTCCCAAGAAATTTAAAGAATTTGCATTATGGCCCCTCCAAGTTGCAATTTATGGTCCATCCACAAGAAGAATCCTGGTTCTTGATGCAGCATCCATTCATAACGTTGTTCACAAGTCATCTTGGCGTCGTGATCTTTTATGATTTTTATAAACATTGTGATCTTTTTACAATTGTGTGAACAGTATGCACTTGTTGAAATGGTTGTTTTTCTATTTCTTTTCCTTTTTAAAGACATGTACTTGTCCAAATGATACGTCTCCAATGATTTTGTCATGGCTACTATGTAGAATTTTTGCATGTCAAAAGTCCTTTAGTGGTGTTTTTGTACTATTTATCTTCTTACACATCAATGAAGTATGTACTGTTCAGGGACGTGGCAGACCTACATTGTCAAAGAGAGGAATGTTTGGCACAAAATTGAAAAAGATGTTCCTAAGGAGTATGCTGCTACAGTGACTGTGAATCCTTTGACAGCTTTGCGCATGCTGGAGGACTTTGTTCAGCTTAATGCTGGTACTGCTTCATTTCTTAGATGTTGTGTTAGATGCTCTACCTCTTTTTTCTTTGGCCTTTTTGCATAGTTCCTCTGAATCCTTGTTGGAAATGGTTAGGTGATGCAATTGTGCAAAATGGGGCTACAAGTATTGTGGGGCAGTGCATTATTCAGTTGGCACGAATCCGGGGCATCCATAGCATAAATATTATCAGAGATAGGTGTGAATTATTTCTTTTTTAATTCAAAGCATCATCTTGTTTCCATCTAATTTCATTGAGACACAATTTTGTCTTTATTGCAATCACATTTGCTGTTGGAAATGATCATTTACTTTGCATTTGTAATTCCTGTTGTTTATTGTATTTGATCAAAATTTCAGGTATTACTATTATGATCTGTTTCTTACTGATCTCAAACATCTCATTTGATTTTGAAACATGTAATACCCTTTGTATATCTCCATGTCAAATACTGCCTGGAAAGTGGAACACTGAGATTGTCCCAAATCCCAATCCCATCTTAGCAAATGGTGTTGCAGATTTTTTTGTGAAGATGCATGTGGAGAGACAAGACGTATGGATAGGGTTTATGTTATTGGTTATTTTTGGCACAGAAAAAAATTGCTGATTCAATTGGTCTAGTTCTGTCTTACTGTATATAGACTTCTGCGATATGAACTAAATGTTTGTTGCTGTTCAAAAAAAAAATCCCTTCTTGTATTGGAATACTCGATGGTAATGATTTTCAAATTCTCCAATTAATCACCCCGTTTATCCCCTATTCTGTTTAATCTTCCATTTTCCCAGCCTCTTTCTTGGGCTAGGTTATGTGATTCAAGCCCTCGAAACATCATTCTTTGCGATTCCTTTCCTTTATTTTTGGAAGAAAGGCAGCAGTCTTCTAGTTTTGTCTGCGTTCTGTCACTTCCAACTTTTTTTTTATGACCGAAGGTGTACAGGTGTCTCATCCGACTAATCCTTTGGGGGGCATGTGCCCGCCTTCCTACACACACATGTCGGGTTCAAGTGGTGGGACCTTATTTGCAACTTTTTATTGATCATTCACTTAGGGTAAAGCCATAATTCATTTATTCAGGCAAGAGGAATGAGAGTGTTGTTTAGGACACATTTAGATATCAAATATACAGTTTTTCATAATAGAATATGCAGATAAAATTGGTACATACATTGTCATATTTTTTAAGGAAAAAAAAATTGTACAAGCATACTGAGACATGAAAAATGGTAATATTTCTTTGTCTTTTTTGTAGGCAGCATGGGGTTATCCATGTTATGTGGTTACATTTTTTCCTAGAAAAAAAACCCTGTATTTTTGGGGAGGCTCATGTAGTTCAGGTGTCATTTTCTGACTGCTTCAGGGTTGGTGCAGAAGAAGTTGAAAAAAAACTGAGGAAACTGGGTGCAGATGTGGTATTCACTGAAAGCCAATTAGAAGGGATGAATGTCAAGGGCATGCTGGTATCGAATGTTTTCAACTTACTATTGTAAAATAACAACATTTGTTATCATGCTCTCTTTTGTTTAGGCGTCTGATCTCACTGATTAAAGTTGTACTTTTTTTCCCTTTTCTTTTTACCCTTAATTTATGATCCACTCTTAGGTTAATGTACCTGAACCTGTGCTAGGATTCAATTGTGTAGGGGGCAATCCTGCTTCTTTGGTGCTCAAATTTTTAAGGTGAAATATGCTCGACTCAATTTTAAGAAATTTCAGTAGTTCTTTCCAAATTATGTTTGATGTTTATAAGGGAAGTAAAGTCTATCCTTTGCAGGCAGAGAGGGACAATGGTCACTTACGGTGGTATGGCGAAGAAACCTGTTACTGTATCTACATCATCTTTCATATTTAAGGCATGTTCTTAGAAGTCAGTCTCTTCATCTGTCTCCATGATGCTGTAATTGTTGTCTGAATTAGCATGATCAATGACATTTCTACATCAAAGTAGCACCAAAGCTTCATTTAGCAGTCAAAACACACTTCAAGAGATTTTTTTAATGGTATCAAATGACGATATTACTTGAATGAACTTTACTATGTTCATCATCAACATCAAGGCCTTTTGTCCATCTATCTTGGGTCAGAACTCATTATTAGATTAGGCAAATTTTTCTATAGGTCAGCTGCCTATCAGACACCAATAAGATTAGACCTGCATTTCTCATGGTTGCAACAATGAGCACTCATAAACTATGCCAAAGGCTCTTGTCACTTTATGTTCTTGCCATTTATTTTTAATCAGAAAAAAGCTGCACTAAATTTTTTATGTTTCACATCAACAATATAAGTTCCATGAAAACCAATGTTTTGCCTTCACTTCTTGACCTTTAATAAGTTCAACAAATATCCTAAAGTTCTTTGTATAGTTAGTGAGAACCAAAAGTACATACATCATCATGTACTTGTGCTGTTTGAATTTGAAAAGGAGTCTTTTTAATTGGTTGTCTACTCTAACAAAGCTTTAATAAAGCTGAATGATTTAGTAAGCCATATTGTATGGGAGAATCCTCATATTTATTCTGGCTGCATTTGTCTTCTAATAACTTTGGTATTAGTTGTGCCCTGAGGCATTTTGCATTATACTAGTCCTAGCAGTTTACTGAGCTGACTGTTCATAATATAACCCTTCCAACTGCAGAGTCCTGGAAAATGCACTGCAGCCTCATCCAGTCCAGTGGGCTTTCTAGATTTCATCCTTAATATTATAATATATGTTGGAAAAAATTATGTAACTTAAACGAAATAATTACAGACCTCATTTACAGTTGGAGGTGTTCTCTCACAATCACTTGGTGGCCAGCTTTTTTTCAGCTTACCTTTCAAAGTAAATAAAATAATGGATAACGTAAATCTTTAGATTCATATCTGCATGAAGAACTTATTTATTTATTTATTCATGAAAGTCCATCTGCATATGAGGATGTCGTGTCCGAAAAAACAAAAAAGAAAAAGAAGCATAAAGGTGCTTGTATGAAAGGTATAAAGGATGCTTGTATTACAAGTTGGAAATATTGCTCTTCTCAGATCTTGCTCAGAGTTGCACTGTTATTTCACATGTAGCCATTTCATTTATTGTTGACTTAGTTCTTGACATGAGATTGGTTTTTTACATTTTCAACCATAATAGGCTATCATGTTTTGTTGTCTGCAATGGGTCAGATGCCCTCATTATCATTATTATCACATCACTAATCTCATCTATTTGAGGCCCAGACATCTGAGCTGTTCTCTTATGTGCTATCCTATAAAAAATCATTTCCTCCATTATCTCACAATTCATCAGATCCTTCCTATCTCTTTGGTCCGGTTCTTTAAAGGCCTTCTTTGTTCCTTCTATTCGAGACCTTCAATCTCCTGTTACAAGGCTCAAATATTCATAATACAGAACCTAAAAAATTGTTTTTTCTTTTTGTTGGGTGTGGTTTTAATGCTCATCTACTTCATTTTTCACATGCAGGATCTTGCCTTGCGGGGTTTCTGGTTGCAGAAGTGGATGAGTACTGAAAGAGCAAAGGATTGCAGAGCTATGATTGATTACCTCTTGGGCGTAATTCGTGATGGGAAGCTCACATATGAGTATGTTTTGACTAATATTGCTCTTAGTTATGAAGTTCATTTATGAGGTTTAGATGTTAATGTGATTAGGGCCATATTCTTCTTCAAATTGGGATCAGCACCTTTTTTTAGTAACCTCACTTGCATTCATGTGCAGAGTGCAAAGTAGAACTTACTTTTTTCTAGCTGTCAAATTGATCATGTGTTCACGCTGACATGCATGTTGTGTGTGTGTGTGGAGATTTTTTTTTTTAAGTTGAGAGGTATTAAATTTGATTAGCTGATACTTCGAAACACATGCAGGTTGGAGCTTACTCCTTTCGAGGATTTCAAGACAGCGCTGGATAAGGCACTAGGCAAACTTGGGAGCCATCCCAAGCAGGTCCTAAAATTTTGATGCACAGAGTAATTCCAGAAGCATGGGTAAAACTGCTTTCAGACTAGGCAGAGAAGTAATAAATTTTGGTGCTTAGCAATTGAATGACTTGTTTTGTAGGTGATGGTACTTAACCACTATAATCTTTGTGCAGTTGATCACCAAATACACTGCAAAATTTAAGTCAATAAAATGAAGGAATTGTTACTTGAGATTTGCTAACACGGAAACCAAGTGACATGGGCAAGATCTTAGAGAACCTAATCTGTCAGGGCCAGATGACTGGTTGAGAGAGTCAAGTATGTGAAATACATAGCCCAAGGTGATGTTCCAGGCATTACCGATGAGTGGGTTATTACTCTGATTTCTGGAATTGAGGAGTGAGCCTTTTCTGCTGTTTGGCTTGAAAGTTTTAGATGCTTGCCGCATTCACATTCTTCACATGGAAGATTGGCTTGTGAAGTTTGGGGAACCCCATAAGCCACTGCTGCACTTGGATATTAGCATTCAACACAAATTGTTTGAAGTTCAACATTTGGGTGCTGAGTTTAAATAACAATCGATACTGAATTACTGCCTTAAAAATTGATGTTGTTGGGCCTAAGTTCACGATTATACAATTCATTATGGATAAAAATCATTTGACGTGTATAGAATTTGTAGTTTAGTGTGGCATATGCATGCTGCACAAAGGCCATCCAAAATTTGAAGTGCATCATCATTGTCACTGTTTCAAGTATTTGTCCAATCTATATGGAGGTGCAGGTATGATACGTTTATGGTACATGAGATCCATCAAAATCTTGGCCTGTATGTACTAGCCTGGGCAGGAGCCTAAACCCATTCAGCAACTGAAATTTAAATCGTTGTAACTATCGTTCTACTGGCCTTAGCAGGACTCGAAATTTAAATACCTGGAAGACAATGCCCTTAAATGAATGGTTACTTAAAAAAAATTGAGCAGCCCTTATAGCCTTATTTTTTTCTTAGTCGCTATTGAACTAAATTGACTACAAAAGTACCAAAGACGACCAGTCCATAAGGCCCATCTTAACAAAAGGTGACCCCCATCCCTTGCTTTTCAAATGGCTATCAGGGGGCCATACTATTGGAAATAAAACGGGGGTGGTGGTTCAGATGTCAAATTCTGTTGCTTAACGTAAATGTAAGCAAACTCAACAATATTATTGATCAAAGAAAGTGTTGACAATTTTTGCAAATGAGAAAGATGAGTTCCACATGTAATAGGGCAAACAAAATACAATTGAAATCCTTTTTCCTTTCTTTTACTACCTTCTTTCCTGTTCATTTTGCTACATGTTCTCCATGCGTTTTAACATATCAAGCAGGAATAACAAATTTTGAAAAAAAAATGATTAAAGAGTATCACAGGGACCTATGTTGTTCCTTTCTCAAAATAAAATCTACTGCCTCCTCAACTGTGTCAACCACCTGTACAAGCAACAAATTCCTAATTAGCAGCAGCTGAGAATGACTTTTTGCATCCAGAGCAGTTGACCAATTTAATGTCAATCGAAATGCAGTGGGATTTTATTACTCCATAACTGTGGATTTTTAAGCAAAATAATTTTACGATGGATTTGTTTTGACTTTTGAGGAAAAAATGAATGAGCAAACCAATGTAAAGATATTTTCCTCTTACCCACAGCCTGGCCTTCAGGTATGCTGGACACTTGCATCACAGTGGACAAACAAGAAACTTGCAATTTGACTCAGAACGCAATCAAGTTCAGCAACTTGGACAAGTGTTGCAACATGTCTCAGAAAAAAAAAACTCTTTACAACTGGTGGACTTGCTCAATTCAACATCCAATCATGTAGGAGTTAGGCAAGTCATCCGAGTTTTGTTACGAGTCTTTAAACTGTGCTGGATGATGAAAATATGGTGCAAAACATATGGATGAACGACTCCAATAGTAACTGGAACTCAGTAATTAAAATTCCATGCTTTTAAATAGAAAGGATGGATGAAATTATGGTAAAAGGACTGCGTGCATTAGCATGCACTAATTATCGAGAGAAAAAAGGTTTATATACTCTTTTCAATGGTGCAAAGTTATCCCATTAGACAGACTTATTTGAACTCCACAGCTGCAAAGGTATTTCTCTGATGGATAACCTCCATCCTGGTGTGCACAGAATGGATGATGTTGGGATTATGATGACCACAAAAACTCAACATACCAGATCTGCTGGATATCGTGCATCATTTCCTTCTCCCTTGAAAACGCCTGTTCTTGTTAAAATGGAAAACCATGGATGCCCAGCCTGAAAAGAAAATTTTCAGAAGTTCATTCCTTCACATCCATATTCAAAAGCTCGGAATATTTTGAGGCCAACAATGTGAAAGATCAATATGTGTTGAAAAAAAATGTTGACAATTAGAAAGCTTGAGATACTTGATGTTGATCATATGAAAGCCCAATATGCCCTAAAAAATTGGCTGACAACTAGAACATTATGTGGGTACGTACCTGCCTTGCACCTTTGATGTCAACTGAAGGATTATCTCCAATCATATAAACGGTTTTAAATGAATTACTTTGACTATCTCCACCTTCAACAATATGATGATTAGCATAGCAGATAGACTGAATTTGATTCAGTATGCCTTCTGCATTCTTGAACACAAATGGATTTGGTTTTCCAAAAGAAGTATACTCTAGATCATTATTATGAACGCTGCATATTTTTATCAAGTAAATGAGGTAAGTGAATGATCACAATTATCATTGCTAGCCATCATAGGCACACAGCTTGTTCCTGCACTACAATGTAGAAAATTTTATCACATGCTTGAAACTCACCTGTTGAAGATGCTTTCTAGTGCAATTCTGAAAGCACCCATGCCAAGACGTTCAGAAGGAAATACAGCCTGGCCCAAGATATAAACATGAGGGAAGTTCAGTAAGCATGTGTTAAATTGACAAATCCTATGAAATTAGTACCAAAAGCTAGAGTATGTAATCAAAACACTACAT
>CM039086.1:0-57962 GCA_022113865.1 Chimonanthus praecox | reverse complement strand
CTATGCTTAAATTTGTAAGTTAAAATACATACGTGAGTATAGCAATCTCTTCCTTGATCTGTACTACCAGTGTAAAGATAATTCAGATAGTCTTAAAGATGAGTATTTTAGAAAAATACCTCATATAGGAGAAGCCCTATTAGCAGAATACCGAACCTTTGAAGGATTCGGAGGAAACAAAAGTGATACCATAGGAGAAAGAGTACACTTTACCTTATACCAGTTGCAGTATAAGAAAGACCAGTACAAAAACCAAAAGCTTGCTCATAGAGCAATCAAGTTAGCAGATTTTGGTAAAGACCAGAAAGATAGCACTTTGCCAGTCCAGTGGGTTGCAAAGATGACTATAAGAGGAAGTTTCGCAAGAAGAAGTTTAGACGAAACAATCTAAAACCCGAGAAGACCTATAGAAAGAAGTATAAATTCAGGAAATCTACTACTTTTAGGGAACCTGATCAAAGGAGAAATGGTAGGTATTTCAAAAGAAATACTTCAAGAAAGAAACAAGTCCCTAACTATAGAAAGAAAGACTCTGACAAGAAGTTGTCAACAAAAGAATGTTGGACATGTGGGAAGCCAGACCATTTTGCTTCAAAATGTCCTCAGAAGAAAACCAAAGAAGTCAATATGATAGAATGTATGTTAGCAGAAGCTGACCATCATAATTTAGACATTCTATACAAAGTAGAAATACCAGACTACGTAGATAGTGATGAAACTGTATATTCAGCAGAAGAAGGATATACAACAGAAACTGAAGAACTCAGTAGTTCAGAAGATGATTCAGAAGCAAGTTCTGAAGATAAAACTATCAAAGCTAGTTGCAACATGGTTCATACAACTGTAGTCCATGATAGTCCTGTGACTAAAGTAGTCATGTACAAATTTGAAGAACAAGAATGTTCTTGTGCAGGCAATAGTTGGCCAAAAGACCAAGGTAATCATTATAGAATGATACCTAGCAATGCCCAGTGGGAATTTAGACTCAGATGGTCAAATTCTCAAATCCTTTGTGAAAGATGTGGTATAGAAACCCAAGGCACTTCACATGAAAAATGATTGTTTCATGACAGAAGAACAGTATGGTATATCTTATCACAAGATATGCTTTGCCTTAGAACTTGAGCAGTTATTTCCAAAGAAGGGAAAAACCATTGTTCTTAATCTCTACAGAGATTTTTGGAAAGAAGTAGAAGAACATCGTATCAGTCAATACGAGTCCAAAGAACAGACCAGACTCTCGAAGTCAAAGAAAAGTCAGTCAAATTAGAAGAAGACTTTCCTCCAGAGTGGGAAGAACCTATTCTTACCCAAAAGCCATTTCCCAAGTGGGAAACAGATGATGATGGCAATCCTTTTCTAGAAGTCCCTCTAGAACCAGAAGCCACCCCTAGCCAGAAGGCTATACTCAACAACTTAGAAGTAATTCCAGAAGTTTTTAGCATTGACAAATCCGGAGCCCAAGTCGGAAATCTTCCCGTCATAATTATATCCATTGCCAATTATGGGAATAAGAGGATAAAAGCCCTGATAGACACAGGAGCCACTTCATCCCTTTGTTCAGATAAACTTGTTTCCAGCAAGCTTATAAATGAACCTATAAAGAAGATGGATGTTACTTCAGCCAACAATGGAGAAGTCCAGTGCTCAAAGATAACTAAAACGTTATTCTTTGACGTAGAAGGAGATAGTAATATACTCCTAGACCATAAGATTTGGGTAATGAAACCTTTTACCAAAAATTATGATTATTTTTGGAATGGATTTTATATCCAAATACCTTCCCGTCAAGTTAGACTCAGACCATTTATTCTTCTCATCAAGGGATGAGTATGATAAAAAAATCCCAGTCCACAGTAGCCAGGCATCAGAGTTTGCAACAGCAAAGCGTCGTGAGAATACCTCAAACCAAAAATGCACATGTAGCACTTCAGAAAAATGCAGTGAAGATTGCATAAATCATTACCTCAAGACCATAGAAGCTCATCATTATGAGACTAAGCAGAACAAGAAGATAATCAAAAAGGCAACTAATAAAGAAGAAGAGTTAGCAGAAAAACTCAGAGTTACCTTAGAAGAAGAGTTAGCAGAAAAACTCAAGACCAGTCTAGGTACAAACCCTACAGAAAAATGGAGTATAGAGAAGCCCATTTGTACCCTCAAGCTGAAAGATCCCGAGAAAACTATTCAAGGGAAACCCTTTCCAGCTAACCCAGAAGAAAGGAAAGAATTGAGCCGGCAATGTGAAGAATTGCTAAAGAAAGGCTTGATTAGAGAATCAGACTCACCAAATTGGTCCACAGCCTTTTTGGTTAATAAGCACTCAGAACAAGTTCGAGGAGAAGCTCGAATGGTGATTGATTACAGACTTTTGAACAACAATACAGTCGATGAGAGCTATCTTATACCAGGTAAAGAGAATCTGATACAGCTCATAGCAGACCGAAAATGGTTTACAAAGTTAGATTGTAAATCAGGATTCTGGCAGTTTGCCATGGCAGAAGAGTCCATTCCCTGGACAGCGTTCCAGATACCTCAAGGGAAATATGAATGGCTAGTTATGCCATTTGGCTTGAAAAATGCCCCCCAGATCTTCCAGAGAAGAATGGATAAGATCTTTAGACCACATCAAGACTATTGTTTAGTCTACATTGATGATATCTTAGTAGCCTCTAAGACCTTAGAAGAACACAAGATCCATGTTAAAGCCATTGTCAAAGAGATAAAAAGGCATGGAATCGTGATCTCACCAACAAAATGTGAGATAGCCAAGCAAGAAGTTAAGTTCCTAGGTGTGACCATCAAAGATGGAACAATAACTCTTCAAGACCATATTTCCAAGAAGATCCTTGAGTATCCATTGAAGATACAAAATAGGAAACAGTTAATGTCATATCTTGGCATTTTAAACTGTGCAGCAGACTACATTCCCAACATTGCTAAGTACCGAGGTAGCCTAGCAACCAAGTTGAGAAAGACCGAAGTCACCAATCCCTTTACTTGGGATAAACATGACGAAGACATCGTCAAAACAGTCAGAGAATTGGTTAGAAACCTTCCTCCATTAGCCTTGCCAACTCCAGAAGATGAGTTCATAGTGAGCACAGATGCCTCTAACACCCAATGGGGAGCAACATACTCTGTTGTCAATAAATATGACAAAGAGAGGAAGAGAAGATTATGTTGTTATAAGTCCGGTACCTTTAGTGGTGCAATGTTGAACTATTCAACACATGAAAAGGAACTCTTAGCAGTAGTAAGAGCCTTAGAGAAATACGAGATGTTTCTCAGACCTCAGCCTTTCACAGTAGAGACAGACTCTTCATTTGTAAAGACATTCATGAAGAACAATTTAGGAAATGTTAGGCAATCCAGACTCCTAAATTGGCAAATCTACCTAAATGGTTTCAAGTTTGCAGTAGTCCATATTCCAGGAGATAAAAACACTATTCCTGATATTTTATCTCGTGACCCTCTTCTTGCTGACATTAATTCCGTTTATCTTGCAGAAGTTAACATGTTTGCAGGTAACGTCATCAGAGGTCGTGGTTACTACCGTGGAAGAGGTAGAGGAAAAGGTAGCATGGTCAGAGCAACCATGACAGAAGACGAATATAATGAATTCAGACTGTTCAAAATGACAGAGTCTATTGAGGAGATTGAAAAAGCCTCATCAGAAGGGCAGAAATCAGACCAAGCCCAATCAGACCAAGCCCAATCAGACCAAACTCAGTCAGACCAAGATGAGTTCTTAGTCCAGACCAAGAAAAGAAAAGAAGTCAGACTAGACTAGACCCATTTGATCTAAATGATTTTGATCGGTATTAAAACCCCCGAGAATGAATGCTAGTAATGCATCAAAGTACAGACCATTTGGAAATGTATACGTACGGCAGTACGGTTTACAGGAAAGAATTCCAATGGAAGATGCCATTAGATCCCAGTTCAGTCCACTGGAGATGGCCACAGCAGACTCACTCTGGGTAGCTTTCCAGAGTAGACTCACTATTGAGAAACAAAGCATATAGCAATGCTTAGAGCAGTCCGAAGCTACAGGCTTCAGAATGAAATGTTAAGGAAGAAGACCTTAACTTCACCAGACCAAACTACTCTCCCAGTAGTTGACAGCTATAGCTATGCAATAGCTGCTAGAGAAATCACTGAAGTGGTTTTTAAGAAAGTCCGCTTTGAAGTACAATTTGTAGTCCAACCAGAAGTCCATATGCCTCCTCCAGAAGTCATGAAAGACAGAAGTTGGGTTACTGGCTTAGCCACCCACTTAGCCAATGGCTTGACCATGGGCAAGACAGACCTGATAAAAGGGTACATTGAAAAATTACCCAATTGTGTAGTCACAGAAGAAACCAGACTTCAGCAAGACCTAGAGGTAAGAAAAACCCTCTTTAAATATGGCATACTTTCAGAAGTGTATGCTGAGAAGGAAGAAGTACTATCTTTCCTTCCTAATGAAGCAGTAAAAGTCCTAGGCTTTGCCCTCAAAGGACTCTTTCCAGTATGGTTATCCTGCTGGAACATAGTAGACAATGAGAAGTCCTTTTGTCTCATCCGTATCCAAGACGGAAAGACATACTCAGAGGTCTGTGAATACGAGTATCTGAAAGAAGAAAGTGAAGAGAAGACCGATATCCAATGGATGGATATCAAGAAAATCCAGACCACAATAATCATTGAGGTAGCCGAAATGCTGAGCCTCGACACCGAATTTTGGACCATTTACCAGTCCAAAACCTGTTTGATCCAGTCCAGAAGCATTAAAGGAAAGAAGGTTACAGTAGAACCTCTATGGGATCAGAATGTCCCTCTACAGTTTCCGTACATGGCCCAGTTAGCAGCATTTGCCATCAAAGAAGACACCAACACTAGACATGAAGTCCTCGACCTAATGAACCAGTCAGAAGTCGACGAATTTATCTCGACCGTCTACAGCAGGAAGATGGATCCAGCCAGTGAGAAAGACCACGAGTCGCCCGAAGACGATGCAGATCAGATGTCCACTCAACTCTGTAGCCTGCCAGACGAAGAAGAGAAAACCCTAAAATGATGATGCAAGCAGTGATGTCATCATTTTAATGATGCAAGCAGTGATGTCATCATTCTGATGACATAAGCCATGACATCATCATGGACCAAAAGTCTTGATGATGACATAAGCAGTGACCTCACCTCCGACACTATTCCAACCACCTGTCGCAAAAGTCTCCGCTGTAATAAATGCATGGAGAAAAATATCGACCCACAGGAAGCTTCCATGCAGCTTCCCTTTATGTAATTTGATTTACTTTCATTTGAGATCCATGCCTATATAAGGATCCCTTAGGCTTTGTAAATGGATATCGATGCTTGGAATACTATAACCAAAGCAAAGAATCCGGTTAGTATGGCTTGTAGCTAAGCGCCTCTCGGGAGTAACCCGAAGGTAAGCTATCTTTTGTAGATATGTAATTTTCAGTTTATGAACTGTAGTTTCAAGTTCAAATAAAGTTCGATGTTTATGTAGCTCTCTCTCTTCTGTCACTTTTATGTATTTATTTATACTTTAGATAAGTGTTATGCTGCCCGGATCTAAAATCAAACCATGGCAAAAACCATGTTAGGATTTTGATACAGTTCATGGAGAACACCATGAGAAAAATCGTAAAGTCGAAATGGCCGTAGCGAGATTTATATTCCCTAAATGGTCCAACTTATGACCGTGTTGCCGTTGCAAGGGTGCGTAGGCTGTTTGGTCGCCTGGATGAAATTGGGATCCAGACCAGATAAATCGAAGACGAGTCCATGTTGATTTTATTCCGACCTCAGACCAAAGTCTAGATCCATGTTGCATAATCTCTTTATCTACTGTAGCAATATTGCATGAAAGAACTTGGAAGCGCAGTGGACCCATAACCCTCGTTTTTTATTTGATACATCTGATATCCTGAAAATTGGGTATCCTGAAAATTGCATATATTACATTAGAATGCTTAACCTGAAGGTGAAACCGTTTTTCTTTTAATTTTATCATCAGAATCAATCTCTGTTGCTCTTATTCTCACTGTCTCTCTGTTACTCTTATTCTCACTGTCTTAATTACTGTTGTAATTTACTGTTGAAATTAGTAGGTAACTTGCGTTTAGTTAATCTTGTTTTTAACTTGCGTTTAGTTAACCCCTGTTTTTTAGGTTTACATAGCGGTTTAGTGGTTTAGGGTTTATATTGTCGAGTTACTAGAACTCTTTTTCTAGCCCCCTCAGTTTGGTATCAGAGCCAAGTTTTTCAGATGAACGGGAATAGGCCACCCGACCCAGATCCACCAGACCCTAATGGAAACAGTAGACGTGAAAATAGTCTACAAGATATCGTCAGAAGACTTGACCCAAACAGGAACAGTAGACGTGACGACAGACTGAGTCGTAACAGTAGTGAAGCAGAATTCAGAAGGAGACTAGCAATCAATCCCAATCTCACCAGAGATGAGATAGATGAGATTATCCGTACAGGAATTCTCATAGAATCAGCAGCTTCTACCAGTAGATCTGTCAGACCTAGGATTCCTCAGAGGACGGAACCCTATAATACTATCTTCCTAAGAATAAAGTTTGATGATAGGAATTGGTTTATACCTAGATCAGCCTATCCTCCTGAACCAAATGGGTTTGTAGAAGGAATTTCTTATAGAAATCTCCAAAGAAGTAGACCAGCCTTAGAAGCCTATAAGGCCAAGCTTGAAGAAAAGCTAGGAGAACAACATGCCAAAGAGATACTCATGTATCTATGGTTAGCCTTAGACCTATTGAAAATCCCAGAAGAACTCTATGAAATAGCAATAAGTATTTTTTCTTTCGAGGATACTTATATACAATCCAAGAAGAATTTCTGACCAGAAGACTCAGCATAGTTAGCCATATACATAACTATGGTGACTTGCTAAATAGACCAGGAATTGTGCATCCTCTTGATAAACATGAAATAGCCATGAACTCTTTAAGAATGCAATTCCCAGAAGTCAAAAGAGCAGTCTATAATCTAGAAGATTTTGAAGACTCGGAAATAGGATTTCCTCCAGAACTCAAGATACCCAGAAACTTCACCATTGAAGAAGTTATTAGTCTTTTAGGAGACAACATTGGTAGAGACGAGCCCATCTCTACTGAACCAGACCTTTTAGTCCGATGTCAGGATTTCCAGACCTTGCCACTAATCTTGTTTTAAATGGCAGTACAACTTAGACAAGATCTAATGGAAGTTGTCCCATATAAGGCAACCATCATAGAAGAAGTCCCAACAGAACCCCTTCTAACCCCAGTAGAATGGTTAGAAAAGTTAAATACTGTCCTTAGGGATAGTTTATTAAATATGATAAAAGAAGGTAGGAATTTACTAAGTAGTAACAATCTCAATGAATTCCTAAACTCCAGACTTCACTTCATAACAGCTGGTATAATCCAGACTCATGAAGATATCATAGTTATTCAGAACAACCTGAATAATGAGACCTACACGATAAAAGTAGGAGTCCAAAGCCTTTATGATTATCTCAGAAAGATTGAGAGTAATCAAGTTGATGCCTTCAACAGAATCATAGAAGGAGAGCAGACCAACAAAATCAACTTAGAACAGACCTAACTAGTCTTTCTCAGAAGATCTCATCTGATATCAACTCAGCAGTTGAACAGATAAAGATGTCAGTCCAATCAGTTGCTTCAGAAGAAACAACTAAAAGCGCAATACATAATATTGTTAAAGAAGAAAACAAAGCAGTCTCAGTCAATCTAGACCGTTTGTTTAAGGAAGTCCAAAGTCTTAGATATGAAGTCTTTACTCTTAAAGAGGAGTTAGTTAAAGGAGAACTAAGAAGACTCCAACATTCTGATGCAATAATCAGAAAAGTTGTGAAAGAAGATATGCAGAAGCCCTTATACAATGTCTTAGAAAGAATAGAGACCTCTATGCATAAGAAGTTCTTAGACATAGAAACGGATCTTGATAAGATCAACTCCAGACTCCAGACTAATCTTGAACAAGATGTTCAAAGAAACCTTAGTCCCGATAGAGGAAAAGCAGTAGCCACTCTTTTATCTCTCTATCAAGAGAAGAATGAAAGAAACCTTTCAAAGATAGAAGAAATGCTCAGAAGACCTTTAGAAGTAGGAACCTCTCGAACCATCAATGATGGGAGAGACAAGAGACAAATCCACACAGGAAAACAGACCTTAGGAGAAGAACCTGTTGCAGAAGTCAACATGTTCATAGCCAAAGGAAAAGAGAAGTTAACTAACTTCATCTCAGATAAGAAAAAGCCACCCATGGAATGGCATAAAGAATCTCCAGAATTAGAAGATTATATCAAAGATAATCTTAAGAAGCAGAAGCTCCCAGCAGCAAGATACAAAGATATCTTTATTAATGGAGAAACCCCATTAACAGCTGATTACCAGATGACCAAATGGAGTAATACTTTGACAGTATCAAAACTCCAAGACACAATAGAAGTCTTTCCCCAGAAGTGGATAAACAGCTACAAGAAAGCTGGTTATAAGCATATGACATTTGGGTTATTCCAATGTAGACTCCAAGGTCTTCATATGCCAACAGACGAAGTCAGACTATGTGTCATCCTAGTAGACGAGAGATATTCTATCTTTAGTAAGAATATCATTGGATTAGGAGAACTAGGTTTACATAATAATGTATCTTATTTTTCTATCCCAGGTTATGCAGTTAGCATAAACGCAGCCCATCAGTTTAAGTTGATGATTCAGACGAAAGGTTATGAATCGACTCTTGATAAAACTCAAGAGATCTTAGCAGTCCAATTCCAGACCATGGTTAAATTCCATAGAGAACCCCAAGATGGAATATTAGAAGACATCCCGACCGGTAAATTTGGACAGCAAACTGTCGTCCGAATAACCAACACCAGTGGTATGTTAGACTATACATACTCACACCACAACAAAGAGGCCATTATTTCACAAGGAATGCAACAATGGCACTTTGAAGACTTAAAGCCAAAACTAGACCATAGAACTGAGCTCGCTTATTTGCATCAAGACCCGCAAGGATCAGTGAAGTTTGCCTTTAAGCCCAGGTTAGTAGAAAAACCTGAAACAGAAAGAAAATCTTTCTATCAGCAGTTGCAGCATCAGCATGGTGAAAGTAGCCAACCTCAACAAACAGCTACTACAATACCTGTCCATGACCAAACCCCAGTCATAAGATTGCCAAATTTAAAAGGAGAAGTAAATATGTGGCAAGAGAAAGAAGACCTGTTTCCAGAAGAAAACAGTTTCTTAGACCAGTTAAGTAGATGTAGCAATCTAGAAGAGATGCAACAAGTCCAGAGTTCTTTTATAGAAAAAGAGACTCCCCATAAAGCAGAAGTTCATATGGCACATGCCAATATGGAAAGCTATGACAGACCAGTCCAAGATAGAATTAGATATTCTATCCCTGTCTATGAAGCCTCAACCTCCAGGCAAATCCCTACAAACAGAGCTTTGCCAAGCTATGTAGATGGATTTAAAAACCAGAAGAAAATGCCAGAGAGCCCTCTTAATTCTATAGGAATTAAGCTGAACATAGACCGAGTAGATGATATAAAAGAAGCCCTAGAAAAATGGTCAGAAAACATGAGTATATGTTTTGCCCTCAATGACCAATGGGATGCTAGAGCCTGCAGAGAATATGCAGAGCACTCATTAGAAGGCCGTGCTAAGAGATACCTCAGAAATCTCAAAGAAAGCACAGATGAAAAGTCCGTAGCCTTGCTACAAAATTTCAGAAGAAATCATAATGAGTCCAGAGATGTTTTGGGATATGTAGAGTTATTCCATAACGAATTCATAGGTCAAACCAGACAGTTGTCCCTTGACCATGAAAAGGAAGCAGCCCGTACAAAGATTTCTATGCTTAGAATTTGTAAGTTAAAATACATACGTGAGTATAGCAATCTCTTCCTTGATCTGTACTACCAGTGTAAAGATAATTCAGATAGTCTTAAAGATGAGTATTTTAGAAAAATACCTCATATAGGAGAAGCCCTATTAGCAGAATACCGAACCTTTGAAGGATTCGGAGGAAACAAAAGTGATACCATAGGAGAAAGAGTACACTTTACCTTATACCAGTTGCAGTATAAGAAAGACCAGTACAAAAACCAAAAGCTTGCTCATAGAGCAATCAAGTTAGCAGATTTTGGTAAAGACCAGAAAGATAGCACTTTGCCAGTCCAGTGGGGTTGCAAAGATGACTATAAGAGGAAGTTTCGCAAGAAGAAGTTTAGACGAAACAATCTAAAACCCGAGAAGACCTATAGAAAGAAGTATAAATTCA
This sequence comes from Chimonanthus praecox, assembly GCA_022113865.1. Lineage (NCBI taxonomy): Eukaryota > Viridiplantae > Streptophyta > Magnoliopsida > Laurales > Calycanthaceae > Chimonanthus > Chimonanthus praecox. Next base: position 47,627 of record CM039086.1, on the reverse strand, counting down.
GGAAATCTACTACTTTTAGGGAACCTGATCAAAGGAGAAAATGGTAGGTATTTCAAAAGAAATACTTCAAGAAAGAAACAAGTCCCTAACTATAGAAAGAAAGACTCTGACAAGAAGTTGTCAACAAAAGAATGTTGGACATGTGGGAAGCCAGACCATTTTGCTTCAAAATGTCCTCAGAAGAAAACCAAAGAAGTCAATATGATAGAATGTATGTTAGCAGAAGCTGACCATCATAATTTAGACATTCTATACAAAGTAGAAATACCAGACTACGTAGATAGTGATGAAACTGTATATTCAGCAGAAGAAGGATATACAACAGAAACTGAAGAACTCAGTAGTTCAGAAGATGATTCAGAAGCAAGTTCTGAAGATAAAACTATCAAAGCTAGTTGCAACATGGTTCATACAACTGTAGTCCATGATAGTCCTGTGACTAAAGTAGTCATGTACAAATTTGAAGAACAAGAATGTTCTTGTGCAGGCAATAGTTGGCCAAAAGACCAAGGTAATCATTATAGAATGATACCTAGCAATGCCCAGTGGGAATTTAGACTCAGATGGTCAAATTCTCAAATCCTTTGTGAAAGATGTGGTATAGAAACCCAAGGCACTTCACATGAAAATGATTGTTTCATGACAGAAGAACAGTATGGTATATCTTATCACAAGATATGCTTTGCCTTAGAACTTGAGCAGTTATTTCCAAAGAAGGGAAAAACCATTGTTCTTAATCTCTACAGAGATTTTTGGAAAGAAGTAGAAGAACATCGTATCAGTCAATACGAGTCCAAAGAACAGACCAGACTCTCGAGAGTCAAAGAAAAGTCAGTCAAATTAGAAGAAGACTTTCCTCCAGAGTGGGAAGAACCTATTCTTACCCAAAAGCCATTTCCCAAGTGGGAAACAGATGATGATGGCAATCCTTTTCTAGAAGTCCCTCTAGAACCAGAAGCCACCCCTAGCCAGAAGGCTATACTCAACAACTTAGAAGTAATTCCAGAAGTTTTTAGCATTGACAAATCCGGAGCCCAAGTCGGAAATCTTCCCGTCATAATTATATCCATTGCCAATTATGGGAATAAGAGGATAAAAGCCCTGATAGACACAGGAGCCACTTCATCCCTTTGTTCAGATAAACTTGTTTCCAGCAAGCTTATAAATGAACCTATAAAGAAGATGGATGTTACTTCAGCCAACAATGGAGAAGTCCAGTGCTCAAAGATAACTAAAACGTTATTCTTTGACGTAGAAGGAGATAGTAATATACTCCTAGACCATAAGATTTGGGTAATGAAACCTTTTACCAAAAATTATGATATTATTTTTGGAATGGATTTTATATCCAAATACCTTCCCGTCAAGTTAGACTCAGACCATTTATTCTTCTCATCAAGGGATGAGTATGATATAAAAATCCCAGTCCACAGTAGCCAGGCATCAGAGTTTGCAACAGCAAAGCGTCGTGAGAATACCTCAAACCAAAAATGCACATGTAGCACTTCAGAAAAATGCAGTGAAGATTGCATAAATCATTACCTCCAGACCATAGAAGCTCATCATTATGAGACTAAGCAGAACAAGAAGATAATCAAAAAGGCAACTAATAAAGAAGAAGAGTTAGCAGAAAAACTCAGAGTTACCTTAGAAGAAGAGTTAGCAGAAAAACTCAAGACCAGTCTAGGTACAAACCCTACAGAAAAATGGAGTATAGAGAAGCCCATTTGTACCCTCAAGCTGAAAGATCCCGAGAAAACTATTCAAGGGAAACCCTTTCCAGCTAACCCAGAAGAAAGGAAAGAATTGAGCCGGCAATGTGAAGAATTGCTAAAGAAAGGCTTGATTAGAGAATCAGACTCACCAAATTGGTCCACAGCCTTTTTGGTTAATAAGCACTCAGAACAAGTTCGAGGAGAAGCTCGAATGGTGATTGATTACAGACTTTTGAACAACAATACAGTCGATGAGAGCTATCTTATACCAGGTAAAGAATCTGATACAGCTCATAGCAGACCGAAAATGGTTTACAAAGTTAGATTGTAAATCAGGATTCTGGCAGTTTGCCATGGCAGAAGAGTCCATTCCCTGGACAGCGTTCCAGATACCTCAAGGGAAATATGAATGGCTAGTTATGCCATTTGGCTTGAAAAATGCCCCCAGATCTTCCAGAGAAGAATGGATAAGATCTTTAGACCACATCAAGACTATTGTTTAGTCTACATTGATGATATCTTAGTAGCCTCTAAGACCTTAGAAGAACACAAGATCCATGTTAAAGCCATTGTCAAAGAGATAAAAAGGCATGGAATCGTGATCTCACCAACAAAATGTGAGATAGCCAAGCAAGAAGTTAAGTTCCTAGGTGTGACCATCAAAGATGGAACAATAACTCTTCAAGACCATATTTCCAAGAAGATCCTTGAGTATCCATTGAAGATACAAAATAGGAAACAGTTAATGTCATATCTTGGCATTTTAAACTGTGCAGCAGACTACATTCCCAACATTGCTAAGTACCGAGGTAGCCTAGCAACCAAGTTGAGAAAGACCGAAGTCACCAATCCCTTTACTTGGGATAAACATGACGAAGACATCGTCAAAACAGTCAGAGAATTGGTTAGAAACCTTCCTCCATTAGCCTTGCCAACTCCAGAAGATGAGTTCATAGTGAGCACAGATGCCTCTAACACCCAATGGGGAGCAACATACTCTGTTGTCAATAAATATGACAAAGAGAGGAAGAGAAGATTATGTTGTTATAAGTCCGGTACCTTTAGTGGTGCAATGTTGAACTATTCAACACATGAAAAGGAACTCTTAGCAGTAGTAAGAGCCTTAGAGAAATACGAGATGTTTCTCAGACCTCAGCCTTTCACAGTAGAGACAGACTCTTCATTTGTAAAGACATTCATGAAGAACAATTTAGGAAATGTTAGGCAATCCAGACTCCTAAATTGGCAAATCTACCTAAATGGTTTCAAGTTTGCAGTAGTCCATATTCCAGGAGATAAAAAACTATTCCTGATATTTTATCTCGTGACCCTCTTCTTGCTGATTCCGTTTATCTTGCAGAAGTTAACATGTTTGCAGGTAACGTCATCAGAGGTCGTGGTTACTACCGTGGAAGAGGTAGAGGAAAAGGTAGCATGGTCAGAGCAACCATGACAGAAGACGAATATAATGAATTCAGACTGTTCAAAATGACAGAGTCTATTGAGGAGATTGAAAAAGCCTCATCAGAAGGGCAGAAATCAGACCAAGCCCAATCAGACCAAGCCCAATCAGACCAAACTCAGTCAGACCAAGATGAGTTCTTAGTCCAGACCAAGAAAAGAAAAGAAGTCAGACTAGACCCATTTGATCTAAATGATTTTGATCGGGTATTAAAACCCCCGAGAATGAATGCTAGTAATGCATCAAAGTACAGACCATTTGGAAATGTATACGTACGGCAGTACGGTTTACAGGAAAGAATTCCAATGGAAGATGCCATTAGATCCCAGTTCAGTCCACTGGAGATGGCCACAGCAGACTCACTCTGGGTAGCTTTCCAGAGTAGACTCACTATTGAGATGAAACAAAGCATAGTAGCAATGCTTAGAGCAGTCCGAAGCTACAGGCTTCAGAATGAAATGTTAAGGAAGAAGACCTTAACTTCACCAGACCAAACTACTCTCCCAGTAGTTGACAGCTATAGCTATGCAATAGCTGCTAGAGAAATCACTGAAGTGGTTTTTAAGAAAGTCCGCTTTGAAGTACAATTTGTAGTCCAACCAGAAGTCCATATGCCTCCTCCAGAAGTCATGAAAGACAGAAGTTGGGTTACTGGCTTAGCCACCCACTTAGCCAATGGCTTGACCATGGGCAAGACAGACCTGATAAAAGGGTACATTGAAAAATTACCCAATTGTGTAGTCACAGAAGAAACCAGACTTCAGCAAGACCTAGAGGTAAGAAAAACCCTCTTTAAATATGGCATACTTTCAGAAGTGTATGCTGAGAAGGAAGAAGTACTATCTTTCCTTCCTAATGAAGCAGTAAAAGTCCTAGGCTTTGCCCTCAAAGGACTCTTTCCAGTATGGTTATCCTGCTGGAACATAGTAGACAATGAGAAGTCCTTTTGTCTCATCCGTATCCAAGACGGAAAGACATACTCAGAGGTCTGTGAATACGAGTATCTGAAAGAAGAAAGTGAAGAGAAGACCGATATCCAATGGATGGATATCAAGAAAATCCAGACCACAATAATCATTGAGGTAGCCGAAATGCTGAGCCTCGACACCGAATTTTGGACCATTTACCAGTCCAAAACCTGTTTGATCCAGTCCAGAAGCATTAAAGGAAAGAAGGTTACAGTAGAACCTCTATGGGATCAGAATGTCCCTCTACAGTTTCCCTGTAGCATGGCCCAGTTAGCAGCATTTGCCATCAAAGAAGACACCAACACTAGACATGAAGTCCTCGACCTAATGAACCAGTCAGAAGTCGACGAATTTATCTCGACCGTCTACAGCAGGAAGATGGATCCAGCCAGTGAGAAAGACCACGAGTCGCCCGAAGACGATGCAGATCAGATGTCCACTCAACTCTGTAGCCTGCCAGACGAAGAAGAGAAAACCCTAAAATGATGATGCAAGCAGTGATGTCATCATTTTAATGATGCAAGCAGTGATGTCATCATTCTGATGACATAAGCCATGACATCATCATGGACCAAAAGTCTTGATGATGACATAAGCAGTGACCTCACCTCCGACACTATTCCAACCACCTGTCGCAAAAGTCTCCGCTGTAATAAATGCATGGAGAAAATATCGACCCACAGGAAGCTTCCATGCAGCTTCCCTTTATGTAATTTGATTTACTTTCATTTGAGATCCATGCCTATATAAGGATCCCTTAGGCTTTGTAAATGGATATCGATGCTTGGAATACTATAACCAAAGCAAAGAATCCGGTTAGTATGGCTTGTAGCTAAGCGCCTCTCGGGAGTAACCCGAAGGTAAGCTATCTTTTGTAGATATGTAATTTTCAGTTTATGAACTGTAGTTTCAAGTTCAAATAAAGTTCGATGTTTATGTAGCTCTCTCTCTTCTGTCACTTTTATGTATTTATTTATACTTTAGATAAGTGTTATGCTGCCCGGATCTAAAATCAAACCATGGCAAAAACCATGTTAGGATTTTGATACAGTTCATGGAGAACACCATGAGAAAAATCGTAAAGTCGAAATGGCCGTAGCGAGATTTATATTCCCTAAATGGTCCAACTTATGACCGTGTTGCCGTTGCAAGGGTGCGTAGGCTGTTTGGTCGCCTGGATGAAATTGGGATCCAGACCAGATAAATCGAAGACGAGTCCATGTTGATTTTATTCCGACCTCAGACCAAAGTCTAGATCCATGTTGCATAATCTCTTTATCTACTGTAGCAATATTGCATGAAAGAACTTGGAAGCGCAGTGGACCCATAACCCTCGTTTTTTATTTGATACATCTGATATCCTGAAAATTGGGTATCCTGAAAATTGCATATATTACATTAGAATGCTTAACCTGAAGGTGAAACCGTTTTTCTTTTAATTTTATCAGAATCAATCTCTTTGCTCTTATTCTCACTGTCTCTCTGTTACTCTTACTCTCACTGTCTTAATTACTGTTGTAATTTACTGTTGAAATTAGTAGGTAACTTGCGTTTAGTTAATCTTGTTTTTAACTTGCGTTTAGTTAACCTTGTTTTTTTAGGTTTACGTAGCGGTTTAGTGGTTTAGGGTTTATACTGTCGAGTTACTAGAACTCTTTTTCTAGCCCCCTCAGTTTGGTATCAGAGCCAAGTTTTTCAGATGAACGGGAATAGGCCACCCGACCCAGATCCACCAGACCCTAATGGAAACAGTAGACGTGAAAATAGTCTACAAGATATCGTCAGAAGACTTGACCCAAACAGGAACAGTAGACGTGACGACAGACTGAGTCGTAACAGTAGTGAAGCAGAATTCAGAAGGAGACTAGCAATCAATCCCAATCTCACCAGAGATGAGATAGATGAGATTATCCGTACAGGAATTCTCATAGAATCAGCAGCTTCTACCAGTAGATCTGTCAGACCTAGGATTCCTCAGAGGACGGAACCCTATAATACTATCTTCCTAAGAATAAAGTTTGATGATAGGAATTGGTTTATACCTAGATCAGCCTATCCTCCTGAACCAAATGGGTTTGTAGAAGGAATTTCTTATAGAAATCTCCAAAGAAGTAGACCAGCCTTAGAAGCCTATAAGGCCAAGCTTGAAGAAAAGCTAGGAGAACAACATGCCAAAGAGATACTCATGTATCTATGGTTAGCCTTAGACCTATTGAAAATCCCAGAAGAACTCTATGAAATAGCAATAAGTATTTTCTTTCGAGGATACTTATATACAATCCAAGAAGAATTTCTGACCAGAAGACTCAGCATAGTTAGCCATATACATAACTATGGTGACTTGCTAAATAGACCAGGAATTGTGCATCCTCTTGATAAACATGAAATAGCCATGAACTCTTTAAGAATGCAATTCCCAGAAGTCAAAAGAGCAGTCTATAATCTAGAAGATTTTGAAGACTCGGAAATAGGATTTCCTCCAGAACTCAAGATACCCAGAAACTTCACCATTGAAGAAGTTATTAGTCTTTTAGGAGACAACATTGGTAGAGACGAGCCCATCTCTACTGAACCAGACCTTTTAGTCCGATGTCAGGATTTCCAGACCTTGCCACTAATCTTTTAAATGGCAGTACAACTTAGACAAGATCTAATGGAAGTTGTCCCATATAAGGCAACCATCATAGAAGAAGTCCCAACAGAACCCCTTCTAACCCCAGTAGAATGGTTAGAAAAGTTAAATACTGTCCTTAGGGATAGTTTATTAAATATGATAAAAGAAGGTAGGAATTTACTAAGTAGTAACAATCTCAATGAATTCCTAAACTCCAGACTTCACTTCATAACAGCTGGTATAATCCAGACTCATGAAGATATCATAGTTATTCAGAACAACCTGAATAATGAGACCTACACGATAAAAGTAGGAGTCCAAAGCCTTTATGATTATCTCAGAAAGATTGAGAGTAATCAAGTTGATGCCTTCAACAGAATCATAGAAGGAGAGCAGACCAACAAAAATCAACTTAGAACAGACCTAACTAGTCTTTCTCAGAAGATCTCATCTGATATCAACTCAGCAGTTGAACAGATAAAGATGTCAGTCCAATCAGTTGCTTCAGAAGAAACAACTAAAAGCGCAATACATAATATTGTTAAAGAAAAACAAAGCAGTCTCAGTCAATCTAGACCGTTTGTTTAAGGAAGTCCAAAGTCTTAGATATGAAGTCTTTACTCTTAAAGAGGAGTTAGTTAAAGGAGAACTAAGAAGACTCCAACATTCTGATGCAATAATCAGAAAAGTTGTGAAAGAAGATATGCAGAAGCCCTTATACAATGTCTTAGAAAGAATAGAGACCTCTATGCATAAGAAGTTCTTAGACATAGAAACGGATCTTGATAAGATCAACTCCAGACTCCAGACTAATCTTGAACAAGATGTTCAAAGAAACCTTAGTCCCGATAGAGGAAAAGCAGTAGCCACTCTTTTATCTCTCTATCAAGAGAAGAATGAAAGAAACCTTTCAAAGATAGAAGAAATGCTCAGAAGACCTTTAGAAGTAGGAACCTCTCGAACCATCAATGATGGGAGAGACAAGAGACAAATCCACACAGGAAAACAGACCTTAGGAGAAGAACCTGTTGCAGAAGTCAACATGTTCATAGCCAAAGGAAAAGAGAAGTTAACTAACTTCATCTCAGATAAGAAAAAGCCACCCATGGAATGGCATAAAGAATCTCCAGAATTAGAAGATTATATCAAAGATAATCTTAAGAAGCAGAAGCTCCCAGCAGCAAGATACAAAGATATCTTTATTAATGGAGAAACCCCATTAACAGCTGATTACCAGATGACCAATGGAGTAATACTTTGACAGTATCAAAACTCCAAGACACAATAGAAGTCTTTCCCCAGAAGTGGATAAACAGCTACAAGAAAGCTGGTTATAAGCATATGACATTTGGGTTATTCCAATGTAGACTCCAAGGTCTTCATATGCCAACAGACGAAGTCAGACTATGTGTCATCCTAGTAGACGAGAGATATTCTATCTTTAGTAAGAATATCATTGGATTAGGAGAACTAGGTTTACATAATAATGTATCTTATTTTTCTTGTATCCCAGGTTATGCAGTTAGCATAAACGCAGCCCATCAGTTTAAGTTGATGATTCAGACGAAAGGTTATGAATCGACTCTTGATAAAACTCAAGAGATCTTAGCAGTCCAATTCCAGACCATGGTTAAATTCCATAGAGAACCCCAAGATGGAATATTAGAAGACATCCCACCGGTAAATTTGGACAGCAAACTGTCGTCCGAATAACCAACACCAGTGGTATGTTAGACTATACATACTCACACCACAACAAAGAGGCCATTATTTCACAAGGAATGCAACAATGGCACTTTGAAGACTTAAAGCCAAAACTAGACCATAGAACTGAGCTCGCTTATTTGCATCAAGACCCGCAAGGATCAGTGAAGTTTGCCTTTAAGCCCAGGTTAGTAGAAAAACCTGAAACAGAAAGAAAATCTTTCTATCAGCAGTTGCAGCATCAGCATGGTGAAAGTAGCCAACCTCAACAAACAGCTACTACAATACCTGTCCATGACCAAACCCCAGTCATAAGATTGCCAAATTTAAAAGGAGAAGTAAATATGTGGCAAGAGAAAGAAGACCTGTTTCCAGAAGAAAACAGTTTCTTAGACCAGTTTAAGTAGATGTAGCAATCTAGAAGAGATGCAACAAGTCCAGAGTTCTTTTATAGAAAAAGAGACTCCCCATAAAGCAGAAGTTCATATGGCACATGCCAATATGGAAAGCTATGACAGACCAGTCCAAGATAGAATTAGATTCTATCCCTGTCTATGAAGCCTCAACCTCCAGGCAAATCCCTACAAACAGAGCTTTGCCAAGCTATGTAGATGGATTTAAAAACCAGAAAAATGCCAGAGAGCCCTCTTAATTCTATAGGAATTAAGCTGAACATAGACCGAGTAGATGATATAAAAGAAGCCCTAGAAAAATGGTCAGAAAACATGAGTATATGTTTTGCCCTCAATGACCAATGGGATGCTAGAGCCTGCAGAGAATATGCAGAGCACTCATTAGAAGGCCGTGCTAAGAGATACCTCAGAAATCTCAAAGAAAGCACAGATGAAAAGTCCGTAGCCTTGCTACAAAATTTCAGAAGAAATCATAATGAGTCCAGAGATGTTTTGGGATATGTAGAGTTATTCCATAACGAATTCATAGGTCAAACCAGACAGTTGTCCCTTGACCATGAAAAGGAAGCAGCCCGTACAAAGATTTCTATGCTTAGAATTTGTAAGTTAAAATACATACGTGAGTATAGCAATCTCTTCCTTGATCTGTACTACCAGTAAAGATAATTCAGATAGTCTTAAAGATGAGTATTTTAGAAAAATACCTCATATAGGAGAAGCCCTATTAGCAGAATACCGAACCTTTGAAGGATTCGGAGGAAACAAAAGTGATACCATAGGAGAAAGAGTACACTTTACCTTATACCAGTTGCAGTATAAGACCAGTACAAAAACCAAAAGCTTGCTCATAGAGCAATCAAGTTAGCAGATTTTGGTAAAGACCAGAAAGATAGCACTTTGCCAGTCCAGTGGGGTTGCAAAGATGACTATAAGAAGAAGTTTCGCAAGAAGAAGTTTAGACGAAACAAACCAAAACCCGAGAAGACCTATAGAAAGAAGTATAAATTCAGGAAATCTACTACTTTTAGGAACCTGATCAAAGGAGAAATGGTAGGTATTTCAAAGAAATACTTCAAGAAAGAAACAAGTCCCTAACTATAGAAAGAAAGACTCTGACAAGAAGTTGTCAACAAAAGAATGTTGGACATGTGGAAGCCAGACCATTTTGCTTCAAATGTCCTCAGAAGAAAACCAAAGAAGTCAATATGATAGAATGTATGTTAGCAGAAGCTGACCATCATAATTTAGACATTCTATACAAAGTAGAAATACCAGACTACGTAGATAGTGATGAAACTGTATATTCAGCAGAAGAAGGATATACAACAGAAACTGAAGAACTCAGTAGTTCAGAAGATGATTCAGAAGCAAGTTCTGAAGATAAAACTATCAAAGCTAGTTGCAACATGGTTCATACAACTGTAGTCCATGATAGTCCTGTGACTAAAGTCATGTACAAATTTGAAGAACAAGAATGTTCTTGTGCAGGCAATAGTTGGCCAAAAGACCAAGGTAATCATTATAGAATGATACCTAGCAATGCCCAGTGGGAATTTAGACTCAGATGGTCAAATTCTCAAATCCTTTGTGAAAGATGTGGTATAGAAACCCAAGGCACTTCACATGAAAATGATTGTTTCATGACAGAAGAACAGTATGGTATATCTTATCACAAGATATGCTTTGCCTTAGAACTTGAGCAGTTATTTCCAAAGAAGGGAAAAACCATTGTTCTTCTCTACAGAGATTTTGGAAAGAAGTAGAAGAACATCGTATCAGTCAATACGAGTCCAAAGAACAGACCAGACTCTCGAGAGTCAAAGAAAAGTCAGTCAAATTAGAAGAAGACTTTCCTCCAGAGTGGGAAGAACCTATTCTTACCCAAAAGCCATTTCCCAAGTGGGAAACAGATGATGATGGCAATCCTTTTCTAGAAGTCCCTCTAGAACCAGAAGCCACCCCTAGCCAGAAGGCTATACTCAACAACTTAGAAGTAATTCCAGAAGTTTTTTAGCATTGACAAATCCGGAGCCCAAGTCGGAAATCTTCCCGTCATAATTATCCATTGCCAATTATGGGAATAAGAGGATAAAAGCCCTGATAGACACAGGAGCCACTTCATCCCTTTGTTCAGATAAACTTGTTTCCAGCAAGCTTATAAATGAACCTATAAAGAAGATGGATGTTACTTCAGCCAACAATGGAGAAGTCCAGTGCTCAAAGATAACTAAAACGTTATTCTTTGACGTAGAAGGAGATAGTAATATACTCCTAGACCATAAGATTTGGGTAATGAAACCTTTTACCAAAAAATGATATTATTTTTGGAATGGATTTTATATCCAAATACCTTCCCGTCAAGTTAGACTCAGACCATTTATTCTTCTCATCAAGGGATGAGTATGATATAAAAATCCCAGTCCACAGTAGCCAGGCATCAGAGTTTGCAACAGCAAAGCGTCGTGAGAATACCTCAAACCAAAAATGCACATGTAGCACTTCAGAAAAATGCAGTGAAGATTGCATAAATCATTACCTCCAGACCATAGAAGCTCATCATTATGAGACTAAGCAGAACAAGAAGATAATCAAAAAGGCAACTAATAAAGAAGAAGAGTTAGCAGAAAAACTCAGAGTTACCTTAGAAGAAGAGTTAGCAGAAAAACTCAAGACCAGTCTAGGTACAAACCCTACAGAAAAATGGAGTATAGAGAAGCCCATTTGTACCCTCAAGCTGAAAGATCCCGAGAAAACTATTCAAGGGAAACCCTTTCCAGCTAACCCAGAAGAAAGGAAAGAATTGAGCCGCAATGTGAAGAATTGCTAAAGAAAGGCTTGATTAGAGAATCAGACTCACCAAATTGGTCCACAGCCTTTTTGGTTAATAAGCACTCAGAACAAGTTCGAGGAGAAGCTCGAATGGTGATTGATTACAGACTTTTGAACAACAATACAGTCGATGAGAGCTATCTTATACCAGGTAAAGAGAATCTGATACAGCTCATAGCAGACCGAAAATGGTTTACAAAGTTAGATTGTAAATCAGGATTCTGGCAGTTTGCCATGGCAGAAGAGTCCATTCCCTGGACAGCGTTCCAGATACCTCAAGGGAAATATGAATGGCTAGTTATGCCATTTGGCTTGAAAAATGCCCCCCAGATCTTCCAGAGAAGAATGGATAAGATCTTTAGACCACATCAAGACTATTGTTTAGTCTACATTGATGATATCTTAGTAGCCTCTAAGACCTTAGAAGAACACAAGATCCATGTTAAAGCCATTGTCAAAGAGATAAAAAGGCATGGAATCGTGATCTCACCAACAAAATGTGAGATAGCCAAGCAAGAAGTTAAGTTCCTAGGTGTGACCATCAAAGATGGAACAATAACTCTTCAAGACCATATTTCCAAGAAGATCCTTGAGTATCCATTGAAGATACAAAATAGGAAACAGTTAATGTCATATCTTGGCATTTTAAACTGTGCAGCAGACTACATTCCCAACATTGCTAAGTACCGAGGTAGCCTAGCAACCAAGTTGAGAAAGACCGAAGTCACCAATCCCTTTACTTGGGATAAACATGACGAAGACATCGTCAAAACAGTCAGAGAATTGGTTAGAAACCTTCCTCCATTAGCCTTGCCAACTCCAGAAGATGAGTTCATAGTGAGCACAGATGCCTCTAACACCCAATGGGGAGCAACATACTCTGTTGTCAATAAATATGACAAAGAGAGGAAGAGAAGATTATGTTGTTATAAGTCCGGTACCTTTAGTGGTGCAATGTTGAACTATTCAACACATGAAAAGGAACTCTTAGCAGTAGTAAGAGCCTTAGAGAAATACGAGATGTTTCTCAGACCTCAGCCTTTCACAGTAGAGACAGACTCTTCATTTGTAAAGACATTCATGAAGAACAATTTAGGAAATGTTTAGGCAATCCAGACTCCTAAATTGGCAAATCTACCTAAATGGTTTCAATTTGCAGTAGTCCATATTCCAGGAGATAAAAACACTTCCTGATATTTTATCTCGTGACCCTCTTCTTGCTGACATTAATTCCGTTTATCTTGCAGAAGTTAACATGTTTGCAGGTAACGTCATCAGAGGTCGTGGTTACTACCGTGGAAGAGGTAGAGGAAAAAGTAGCATGGTCAGAGCAACCATGACAGAAGACGAATATAATGAATTCAGACTGTTCAAAATGACAGAGTCTATTGAGGAGATTGAAAAAGCCTCATCAGAAGGGCAGAAATCAGACCAAGCCCAATCAGACCAAGCCCAATCAGACCAAACTCAGTCAGACCAAGATGAGTTCTTAGTCCAGACCAAGAAAAGAAAAAGTCAGACTAGACCCATTTGATCTAAATGATTTTGATCGGGTATTAAAACCCCCGAGAATGAATGCTAGTAATGCATCAAAGTACAGACCATTTGGAAATGTATACGTACGGCAGTACGGTTTACAGGAAAGAATTCCAATGGAAGATGCCATTAGATCCCAGTTCAGTCCACTGGAGATGGCCACAGCAGACTCACTCTGGGTAGCTTTCCAGAGTAGACTCACTATTGAGATGAAACAAAGCATAGTAGCAATGCTTAGAGCAGTCCGAAGCTACAGGCTTCAGAATGAAATGTTAAGGAAGAAGACCTTAACTTCACCAGACCAAACTACTCTCCCAGTAGTTGACAGCTATAGCTATGCAATAGCTGCTAGAGAAATCACTGAAGTGGTTTTTAAGAAAGTCCGCTTTGAAGTACAATTTGTAGTCCAACCAGAAGTCCATATGCCTCCTCCAGAAGTCATGAAAGACAGAAGTTGGGTTACTGGCTTAGCCACCCACTTAGCCAATGGCTTGACCATGGGCAAGACAGACCTGATAAAAGGGTACATTGAAAAATTACCCAATTGTGTAGTCACAGAAGAAACCAGACTTCAGCAAGACCTAGAGGTAAGAAAAACCCTCTTTAAATATGGCATACTTTCAGAAGTGTATGCTGAGAAGGAAGAAGTACTATCTTTCCTTCCTAATGAAGCAGTAAAAGTCCTAGGCTTTGCCCTCAAAGGACTCTTTCCAGTATGGTTATCCTGCTGGAACATAGTAGACAATGAGAAGTCCTTTTGTCTCATCCGTATCCAAGACGGAAAGACATACTCAGAGGTCTGTGAATACGAGTATCTGAAAGAAGAAAGTGAAGAGAAGACCGATATCCAATGGATGGATATCAAGAAAATCCAGACCACAATAATCATTGAGGTAGCCGAAATGCTGAGCCGACACCGAATTTTGGACCATTTACCAGTCCAAAACCTGTTTGATCCAGTCCAGAAGCATTAAAGGAAAGAAGGTTACAGTAGAACCTCTATGGGATCAGAATGTCCCTCTACAGTTTCCCTGTAGCATGGCCCAGTTAGCAGCATTTGCCATCAAAGAAGACACCAACACTAGACATGAAGTCCTCGACCTAATGAACCAGTCAGAAGTCGACGAATTTATCTCGACCGTCTACAGCAGGAAGATGGATCCAGCCAGTGAGAAAGACCACGAGTCGCCCGAAGACGATGCAGATCAGATGTCCACTCAACTCTGTAGCCTGCCAGACGAAGAAGAGAAAACCCTAAAATGATGATGCAAGCAGTGATGTCATCATTTTAATGATGCAAGCAGTGATGTCATCATTCTGATGACATAAGCCATGACATCATCATGGACCAAAAGTCTTGATGACATAAGCAGTGACCTCACCTCCGACACTATTCCAACCACCTGTCGCAAAAGTCTCCGCTGTAATAAATGCATGGAGAAAATATCGACCCACAGGAAGCTTCCATGCAGCTTCCCTTTATGTAATTTGATTTACTTTCATTTGAGATCCATGCCTATATAAGGATCCCTTAGGCTTTGTAAATGGATATCGATGCTTGGAATACTATAACCAAAGCAAAGAATCCGGTTAGTATGGCTTGTAGCTAAGCGCCTCTCGGGAGTAACCCGAAGGTAAGCTATCTTTTGTAGATATGTAATTTTCAGTTTATGAACTGTAGTTTCAAGTTCAAATAAAGTTCGATGTTTATGTAGCTCTCTCTCTTCTGTCACTTTTATGTATTTATTTATACTTTAGATAAGTGTTATGCTGCCCGGATCTAAAATCAAACCATGGCAAAAACCATGTTAGGATTTTGATACAGTTCATGGAGAACACCATGAGAAAAATCGTAAAGTCGAAATGGCCGTAGCGAGATTTATATTCCCTAAATGGTCCAACTTATGACCGTGTTGCCGTTGCAAGGGTGCGTAGGCTGTTTGGTCGCCTGGATGAAATTGGGATCCAGACCAGATAAATCGAAGACGAGTCCATGTTGATTTTATTCCGACCTCAGACCAAAGTCTAGATCCATGTTGCATAATCTCTTTATCTACTGTAGCAATATTGCATGAAAGAACTTGGAAGCGCAGTGGACCCATAACCCTCGTTTTTTATTTGATACATCTGATATCCTGAAAATTGGGTATCCTGAAAATTGCATATATTACATTAGAATGCTTAACCTGAAGGTGAAACCGTTTTTCTTTTAATTTTATCAGAATCAATCTCTTTGCTCTTATTCTCACTGTCTCTCTGTTACTCTTACTCTCACTGTCTTAATTACTGTTGTAATTTACTGTTGAAATTAGTAGGTAACTTGCGTTTAGTTAATCTTGTTTTTAACTTGCGTTTAGTTAACCTTGTTTTTTAGGTTTACGTAGCGGTTTAGTGGTTTAGGGTTTATACTGTCGAGTTACTAGAACTCTTTTTCTAGCCCCCTCAGTTTGGTATCAGAGCCAAGTTTTTCAGATGAACGGGAATAGGCCACCCGACCCAGATCCACCAGACCCTAATGGAAACAGTAGACGTGAAAATAGTCTACAAGATATCGTCAGAAGACTTGACCCAAACAGGAACAGTAGACGTGACGACAGACTGAGTCGTAACAGTAGTGAAGCAGAATTCAGAAGGAGACTAGCAATCAATCCCAATCTCACCAGAGATGAGATAGATGAGATTATCCGTACAGGAATTCTCATAGAATCAGCAGCTTCTACCAGTAGATCTGTCAGACCTAGGATTCCTCAGAGGACGGAACCCTATAATACTATCTTCCTAAGAATAAAGTTTGATGATAGGAATTGGTTTATACCTAGATCAGCCTATCCTCCTGAACCAAATGGGTTTGTAGAAGGAATTTCTTATAGAAATCTCCAAAGAAGTAGACCAGCCTTAGAAGCCTATAAGGCCAAGCTTGAAGAAAAGCTAGGAGAACAACATGCCAAAGAGATACTCATGTATCTATGGTTAGCCTTAGACCTATTGAAAATCCCAGAAGAACTCTATGAAATAGCAATAAGTATTTTCTTTCGAGGATACTTATATACAATCCAAGAAGAATTTCTGACCAGAAGACTCAGCATAGTTAGCCATATACATAACTATGGTGACTTGCTAAATAGACCAGGAATTGTGCATCCTCTTGATAAACATGAAATAGCCATGAACTCTTTAAGAATGCAATTCCCAGAAGTCAAAAGAGCAGTCTATAATCTAGAAGATTTTGAAGACTCGGAAATAGGATTTCCTCCAGAACTCAAGATACCCAGAAACTTCACCATTGAAGAAGTTATTAGTCTTTTAGGAGACAACATTGGTAGAGACGAGCCCATCTCTACTGAACCAGACCTTTTAGTCCGATGTCAGGATTTCCAGACCTTGCCACTAATCTTGTTTTAAATGGCAGTACAACTTAGACAAGATCTAATGGAAGTTGTCCCATATAAGGCAACCATCATAGAAGAAGTCCCAACAGAACCCCTTCTAACCCCAGTAGAATGGTTAGAAAAGTTAAATACTGTCCTTAGGGATAGTTTATTAAATATGATAAAAGAAGGTAGGAATTACTAAGTAGTAACAATCTCAATGAATTCCTAAACTCCAGACTTCACTTCATAACAGCTGGTATAATCCAGACTCATGAAGATATCATAGTTATTCAGAACAACCTGAATAATGAGACCTACACGATAAAAGTAGGAGTCCAAAGCCTTTATGATTATCTCAGAAAGATTGAGAGTAATCAAGTTGATGCCTTCAATAGAATCATAGAAGGAGAGCAGACCAACAAAAATCAACTTAGAACAGACCTAACTAGTCTTTCTCAGAAGATCTCATCTGATATCAACTCAGCAGTTGAACAGATAAAGATGTCAGTCCAATCAGTTGCTTCAGAAGAAACAACTAAAAGCGCAATACATAATATTGTTAAAGAAGAAAACAAAGCAGTCTCAGTCAATCTAGACCGTTTGTTTAAGGAAGTCCAAAGTCTTAGATATGAAGTCTTTACTCTTAAAGAGGAGTTAGTTAAAGGAGAACTAAGAAGACTCCAACATTCTGATGCAATAATCAGAAAAGTTGTGAAAGAAGATATGCAGAAGCCCTTATACAATGTCTTAGAAAGAATAGAGACCTCTATGCATAAGAAGTTCTTAGACATAGAAACGGATCTTGATAAGATCAACTCCAGACTCCAGACTAATCTTGAACAAGATGTTCAAAGAAACCTTAGTCCCGATAGAGGAAAAGCAGTAGCCACTCTTTTATCTCTCTATCAAGAGAAGAATGAAAGAAACCTTTCAAAGATAGAAGAAATGCTCAGAAGACCTTTAGAAGTAGGAACCTCTCGAACCATCAATGATGGGAGAGACAAGAGACAAATCCACACAGGAAAACAGACCTTAGGAGAAGAACCTGTTGCAGAAGTCAACATGTTCATAGCCAAAGGAAAAGAGAAGTTAACTAACTTCATCTCAGATAAGAAAAAGCCACCCATGGAATGGCATAAAAGAATCTCCAGAATTAGAAGATTATATCAAAGATAATCTTAAGAAGCAGAAGCTCCCAGCAGCAAGATACAAAGATATCTTTATTAATGGAGAAACCCCATTAACAGCTGATTACCAGATGACCAAATGGAGTAATACTTTGACAGTATCAAAACTCCAAGACACAATAGAAGTCTTTCCCCAGAAGTGGATAAACAGCTACAAGAAAGCTGGTTATAAGCATATGACATTTGGGTTATTCCAATGTAGACTCCAAGGTCTTCATATGCCAACAGACGAAGTCAGACTATGTGTCATCCTAGTAGACGAGAGATATTCTATCTTTAGTAAGAATATCATTGGATTAGGAGAACTAGGTTTACATAATAATGTATCTTATTTTTCTTGTATCCCAGGTTATGCAGTTAGCATAAACGCAGCCCATCAGTTTAAGTTGATGATTCAGACGAAAGGTTATGAATCGACTCTTGATAAAACTCAAGAGATCTTAGCAGTCCAATTCCAGACCATGGTTAAATTCCATAGAGAACCCCAAGATGGAATATTAGAAGACATCCCGACCGGTAAATTTGGACAGCAAACTGTCGTCCGAATAACCAACACCAGTGGTATGTTAGACTATACATACTCACACCACAACAAAGAGGCCATTATTTCACAAGGAATGCAACAATGGCACTTTGAAGACTTAAAGCCAAAACTAGACCATAGAACTGAGCTCGCTTATTTGCATCAAGACCCGCAAGGATCAGTGAAGTTTGCCTTTAAGCCCAGGTTAGTAGAAAAACCTGAAACAGAAAGAAAATCTTTCTATCAGCAGTTGCAGCATCAGCATGGTGAAAGTAGCCAACCTCAACAAACAGCTACTACAATACCTGTCCATGACCAAACCCCAGTCATAAGATTGCCAAATTTAAAAGGAGAAGTAAATATGTGGCAAGAGAAAAGAAGACCTGTTTCCAGAAGAAAACAGTTTCTTAGACCAGTTAAGTAGATGTAGCAATCTAGAAGAGATGCAACAAGTCCAGAGTTCTTTTATAGAAAAAGAGACTCCCCATAAAGCAGAAGTTCATATGGCACATGCCAATATGGAAAGCTATGACAGACCAGTCCAAGATAGAATTAGATATTCTATCCCTGTCTATGAAGCCTCAACCTCCAGGCAAATCCCTACAAACAGAGCTTTGCCAAGCTATGTAGATGGATTTAAAAACCAGAAGAAAATGCCAGAGAGCCCTCTTAATTCTATAGGAATTAAGCTGAACATAGACCGAGTAGATGATATAAAAGAAGCCCTAGAAAAATGGTCAGAAAACATGAGTATATGTTTTGCCCTCAATGACCAATGGGATGCTAGAGCCTGCAGAGAATATGCAGAGCACTCATTAGAAGGCCGTGCTAAGAGATACCTCAGAAATCTCAAAGAAAGCACAGATGAAAAGTCCGTAGCCTTGCTACAAAATTTCAGAAGAAATCATAATGAGTCCAGAGACGTTTTGGGATATGTAGAGTTATTCCATAACGAATTCATAGGTCAAACCAGACAGTTGTCCCTTGACCATGAAAAGGAAGCAGCCCGTACAAAGATTTCTATGCTTAGAATTTGTAAGTTAAAATACATACGTGAGTATAGCAATCTCTTCCTTGATCTGTACTACCAGTGTAAAGATAATTCAGATAGTCTTAAAGATGAGTATTTTAGAAAAATACCTCATATAGGAGAAGCCCTATTAGCAGAATACCGAACCTTTGAAGGATTCGGAGGAAACAAAAGTGATACCATAGGAGAAAGAGTACACTTTACCTTATACCAGTTGCAGTATAAGAAAGACCAGTACAAAAACCAAAAGCTTGCTCATAGAGCAATCAAGTTAGCAGATTTTGGTAAAGACCAGAAAGATAGCACTTTGCCAGTCCAGTGGGGTTGCAAAGATGACTATAAGAGGAAGTTTCGCAAGAAGAAGTTTAGACGAAACAATCTAAAACCCGAGAAGACCTATAGAAAGAAGTATAAATTCAGGAAATCTACTACTTTTAGGGAACCTGATCAAAGGAGAAATGGTAGGTATTTCAAAAGAAATACTTCAAGAAAGAAACAAGTCCCTAACTATAGAAAGAAAGACTCTGACAAGAAGTTGTCAACAAAAGAATGTTGGACATGTGGGAAGCCAGACCATTTTGCTTCAAAATGTCCTCAGAAGAAAACCAAAGAAGTCAATATGATAGAATGTATGTTAGCAGAAGCTGACCATCATAATTTAGACATTCTATACAAAGTAGAAATACCAGACTACGTAGATAGTGATGAAACTGTATATTCAGCAGAAGAAGGATATACAACAGAAACTGAAGAACTCAGTAGTTCAGAAGATGATTCAGAAGCAAGTTCTGAAGATAAAACTATCAAAGCTAGTTGCAACATGGTTCATACAACTGTAGTCCATGATAGTCCTGTGACTAAAGTAGTCATGTACAAATTTGAAGAACAAGAATGTTCTTGTGCAGGCAATAGTTGGCCAAAAGACCAAGGTAATCATTATAGAATGATACCTAGCAATGCCCAGTGGGAATTTAGACTCAGATGGTCAAATTCTCAAATCCTTTGTGAAAGATGTGGTATAGAAACCCAAGGCACTTCACATGAAAATGATTGTTTCATGACAGAAGAACAGTATGGTATATCTTATCACAAGATATGCTTTGCCTTAGAACTTGAGCAGTTATTTCCAAAGAAGGGAAAAACCATTGTTCTTAATCTCTACAGAGATTTTTGGAAAGAAGTAGAAGAACATCGTATCAGTCAATACGAGTCCAAAGAACAGACCAGACTCTCGAGAGTCAAAGAAAAGTCAGTCAAATTAGAAGAAGACTTTCCTCCAGAGTGGGAAGAACCTATTCTTACCCAAAAGCCATTTCCCAAGTGGGAAACAGATGATGATGGCAATCCTTTTCTAGAAGTCCCTCTAGAACCAGAAGCCACCCCTAGCCAGAAGGCTATACTCAACAACTTAGAAGTAATTCCAGAAGTTTTTAGCATTGACAAATCCGGAGCCCAAGTCGGAAATCTTCCCGTCATAATTATATCCATTGCCAATTATGGGAATAAGAGGATAAAAGCCCTGATAGACACAGGAGCCACTTCATCCCTTTGTTCAGATAAACTTGTTTCCAGCAAGCTTATAAATGAACCTATAAAGAAGATGGATGTTACTTCAGCCAACAATGGAGAAGTCCAGTGCTCAAAGATAACTAAAACGTTATTCTTTGACGTAGAAGGAGATAGTAATATACTCCTAGACCATAAGATTTGGGTAATGAAACCTTTTACCAAAAATTATGATATTATTTTGGAATGGATTTTATATCCAAATACCTTCCCGTCAAGTTAGACTCAGACCATTTATTCTTCTCATCAAGGGATGAGTATGATATAAAAATCCCAGTCCACAGTAGCCAGGCATCAGAGTTTGCAACAGCAAAGCGTCGTGAGAATACCTCAAACCAAAAATGCACATGTAGCACTTCAGAAAAATGCAGTGAAGATTGCATAAATCATTACCTCCAGACCATAGAAGCTCATCATTATGAGACTAAGCAGAACAAGAAGAAATCAAAAAGGCAACTAATAAAGAAGAAGAGTTAGCAGAAAAACTCAGAGTTACCTTAGAAGAAGAGTTAGCAGAAAAACTCAAGACCAGTCTAGGTACAAACCCTACAGAAAAATGGAGTATAGAGAAGCCCATTTGTACCCTCAAGCTGAAAGATCCCGAGAAAACTATTCAAGGGAAACCCTTTCCAGCTAACCCAGAAGAAAGGAAAGAATTGAGCCGGCAATGTGAAGAATTGCTAAAGAAAGGCTTGATTAGAGAATCAGACTCACCAAATTGGTCCACAGCCTTTTTGGTTAATAAGCACTCAGAACAAGTTCGAGGAGAAGCTCGAATGGTGATTGATTACAGACTTTTGAACAACAATACAGTCGATGAGAGCTATCTTATACCAGGTAAAGAGAATCTGATACAGCTCATAGCAGACCGAAAATGGTTTACAAAGTTAGATTGTAAATCAGGATTCTGGCAGTTTGCCATGGCAGGAGAGTCCATTCCCTGGACAGCGTTCCAGATACCTCAAGGGAAATATGAATGGCTAGTTATGCCATTTGGCTTGAAAAATGCCCCCCAGATCTTCCAGAGAAGAATGGATAAGATCTTTAGACCACATCAAGACTATTGTTTAGTCTACATTGATGATATCTTAGTAGCCTCTAAGACCTTAGAAGAACACAAGATCCATGTTAAAGCCATTGTCAAAGAGATAAAAAGGCATGGAATCGTGATCTCACCAACAAAATGTGAGATAGCCAAGCAAGAAGTTAAGTTCCTAGGTGTGACCATCAAAGATGGAACAATAACTCTTCAAGACCATATTTCCAAGAAGATCCTTGAGTATCCATTGAAGATACAAAATAGGAAACAGTTAATGTCATATCTTGGCATTTTAAACTGTGCAGCAGACTACATTCCCAACATTGCTAAGTACCGAGGTAGCCTAGCAACCAAGTTGAGAAAGACCGAAGTCACCAATCCCTTTACTTGGGATAAACATGACGAAGACATCGTCAAAACAGTCAGAGAATTGGTTAGAAACCTTCCTCCATTAGCCTTGCCAACTCCAGAAGATGAGTTCATAGTGAGCACAGATGCCTCTAACACCCAATGGGGAGCAACATACTCTGTTGTCAATAAATATGACAAAGAGAGGAAGAGAAGATTATGTTGTTATAAGTCCGGTACCTTTAGTGGTGCAATGTTGAACTATTCAACACATGAAAAGGAACTCTTAGCAGTAGTAGAGCCTTAGAGAAATACGAGATGTTTCTCAGACCTCAGCCTTTCACAGTAGAGACAGACTCTTCATTTGTAAAGACATTCATGAAGAACAATTTAGGAAATGTTAGGCAATCCAGACTCCTAAATTGGCAAATCTACCTAAATGGTTTCAAGTTTGCAGTAGTCCATATTCCAGGAGATAAAAACACTATTCCTGATATTTTATCTCGTGACCCTCTTCTTGCTGACATTAATTCCGTTTATCTTGCAGAAGTTAACATGTTTGCAGGTAACGTCATCAGAGGTCGTGGTTACTACCGTGGAAGACGGTAGAGGAAAAAGTAGCATGGTCAGAGCAACATGACAGAGACGACGATAATGAATTCAGACTGTTCAAAATGACAGAGTCTATTGAGGAGATTGAAAAAGCCTCATCAGAAGGGCAGAAATCGACCAAGCCCAATCAGACCAAGCCCAATCAGACCAAACTCAGTCAGACCAAGATGAGTTCTTAGTCCAGACCAAAAAAGAAAAGAAGTCAGACTAGACCCATTTGATCTAAATGATTTTGATCGGGTATTAAAACCCCCGAGAATGAATGCTAGTAATGCATCAAGTACAGACCATTTGGAAATGTATACGTACGGCAGTACGGTTTACAGGAAAGAATTCCAATGGAAGATGCCATTAGATCCCAGTTCAGTCCACTGGAGATGGCCACAGCAGATCACTCTGGGTAGCTTTCCAGAGTAGACTCACTATGAGATGAAACAAAGCATAGTAGCATGCTTAGAGCAGCCGAAGCTACAGGCTTCAGAATGAAATGTTAAGGAGAAGACCTTAACTTCACCAGACCAAACTACTCTCCCAGTAGTTGACAGCTATAGCTATGCAATAGCTGCTAGAAATCACTGAAGTGGTTTTAAGAAAGTCCGCTTTGAAGTACAATTTGTAGTCCAACCAGAAGTCCATATGCCTCCTCAGAAGTCATGAAAGACAGAAGTTGGGTTACTGGCTTAGCCACCCACTTAGCAATGGCTTGACCATGGGCAAGACAGACCTGAATAAGGGTACATTGAAAAATTACCCATTGTGTAGTCACAGAAGAAACCAGACTTCAGCAAGACCTAGAGGTAAGAAAAACCCTCTTTAAATATGGCATACTTTCAGAAGTGTATGCTGAGAAGGAAGAAGTACTATCTTTCCTTCCTAATGAAGCAGTAAAAGTCCTGGCTTTGCCCTCAAAGGACTCTTTCCAGTATGGTTATCCTGCTGGAACATAGTAGACAATGAGAAGTCCTTTTGTCTCACCGTATCCAAGACGGAAAGACATACTCAGAGGTCTGTGAATACGAGTATCTGAAAGAAGAAAGTTGAAGAGAAGACCGATATCCATGGATGGATATCAGAAAATCCAGACCACAATAATTCATTGAGGTAGCCGAAATGCTGAGCTCGACACCGAATTTTGGACCATTTACCAGTCAAAACCTGTTTGATCCAGTCCAGAAGCATTAAGGAAAGAAGGTTACAGTAGAACCTCTTGGGATCAGAATGTCCTCTACAGTTTCCCTGTAGCATGGCCCAGTTAGCAGCATTTGCCATCAAAGAAGACACCAACACTAGACATGAAGTCCTCGACCTAATGAACAGTCAGAAGTCGACGAATTTATCTCGACGTCTACAGCAGGAAGATGGATCCAGCCAGTGAGAAAGACCACGGTCGCCCGAAGACGATGCAGATCAGATGTCCACTCAACTCTCTGTAGCTGCCAGACGAAGAAGAGAAAACCCTAAAATGATGATGCAAGCTGTGATGTCATCATTCTGCTGACATAGCCATGACATCATCATGGACCAAAGTCTTGATGATGACATAAGCAGTGACCTCACCTCCGACACTATTCCAACCACCTGTCGCAAAAGTCTCCGCTGTAATAAATGCATGGAGAAAATATCGACCACAGGAAGCTTCCATGAGCTTCCCTTTATGTAATTTGATTTACTTTCATTTGAGATCCATGCCTATAAGGATCCCTTAGGCTTTGTAAATGGATATCGATGCTTGGAATACTATAACCAAAGCAAAGAATCGGTTAGTATGGCTTGTAGCTAAGCGCCTCTCGGGAGTAACCCGAAGGTAAGCTATCTTTTGTAGATATGTAATTTTCAGTTTATGAACTGTAGTTTCAAGTTCAAATAAAGTTCGATGTTTATGTAGCTCTCTCTTCTGTCACTTTTATGTTTATTTATACTTTAGATAGTGTTATGCTGCCCGGATCTAAAATCAAACCATGGCAAAAAACCATGTTTAGGATTTTGATACAGTTCATGGAGAACACCATGAGAAAAATCGTAAAGTCGAAATGGCCGTAGCGAGATTTATATTCCCTAAATGGTCCAACTTATGACCGTGTTGCCGTTGCAAGGGTGCGTAGGCTGTTTGGGTCGCCTGGATGAAATTGGGATCCAGACCAGATAAATCGAAGACGAGTCCATGTTGATTTTATTCCGACCTCAGACCAAAGTCTAGATCCATGTTGCATAATCTCTTTATCTACTGTAGCAATATTGCATGAAAGAACTTGGAAGCGCAGTGGACCCATAACCCTCGTTTTTATTTGATACATCTGATATCCTGAAAATTGGGTATCCTGAAAATTGCATATATTTAACATTAGAATGTTAACCTGAAGGTGAAACCGTTCTTTTTTTTAATTTTATCAGAATCAATCTCTGTTGCTCTTATTCTCACTGTCTCTCTGTTACTCTTTTCTCACTGTCTTAATTACTGTTGTAATTTACTGTTGAAATTAGTAGGTAAACTTGCGTTTAGTTAATCTTGTTTTTAACTTGCGTTTAGTTAACCTGTTTTTAGGTTTACATAGCGGTTTAGTGTTTAGGTTTATATTGTCGAGTTACAAAACTTCTTTTTCTAGCCCCCTCAGTTTGGTATCAGAGCCAAGTTTTTCAGATGAACGGGAATAGGCCACCCGACCAGATCCACCAGACCTAATGGAAACAGTAGACGTGAAAATAGTCTACAAGATATCGTCAGAATGACTTGACCCAAACAGGAACAGTAGACGTGACGACAGACTGAGTCGTAACAGTGAAGCAGAATTCAGAAGGAGACTAGCAATCAATCCCAATCTCACCAGAGATGAGATAGATGATTTCCGTACAGGAATTCTCATAGAATCAGCAGCTTCTACCAGTAGATCTGTCAGACCTAGGATTCCTCAGAGGACGGAACCTATAATACTATCTTCCTAAGAATAAAGTTTGATGATAGGAATTGGTTTATACCTAGATCAGCCTATCCTCCTGAACCAAATGGGTTTGTAGAAGGAATTTCTTATAGAAATCTCCAAAGAAGTAGACCAGCCTTAGAAGCCTATAAGGCCAAGCTTGAAGAAAAGCTAGGAGAACAACATGCAAAGAGATACTCATGAATCTATGGTTAGCCTTAGACCTATTTGAAAATCCCAGAAGAACTCTATGAAATAGCAATAAGTATTTTCTTTCGAGGATACTTATATACAATCCAAGAAGAATTTCTGACCAGAAGACTCAGCATAGTTAGCCATATACATAACTATGGTGACTTGCTAAATAGACCAGGAATTGTGCATCTCTTGATAAACATGAAATAGCCATGAACTCTTTAAGAATGCAATTCCCAGAAGTCAAAGAGCAGTCTATAATCTAGAAGATTTTGAAGACTCGGAAATAGGATTTCCTCCAGAACTCAAGATACCCAGAAACTTCACCATTGAAGAAGTTATTAGTCTTTTAGGAGACAACATTGGTAGAGACGAGCCCATCTACTGAACAGACCTTTTAGTCCGATGTCAGGATTTCCAGACCTTGCCACTATCTTGTTTTAATGGCAGTACAACTTAGACAAGATCTAATGGAAGTTGTCCCATATAGGCAACCATCAGAAGAAGTCCCAACAGAACCCCTTCTAACCCCAGTAGAATGGTTAGAAAAGTTAAATACTGTCCTTAGGGATAGTTTATTAAATATGATAAAAGAAGGTAGGAATTTATAAGTAGTAACAATCTCAATGAATTCCTAAACTCCAGACTCCACTTCATAACAGCTGGTATAATCCAGACTCATGAAGATATCATAGTTATTCAGAACAACCTGAATAATGAGACCTACACAATAAAAGTAGGAGTCCAAAGCCTTTATGATTATCTCAGAAAGATTGAGAGTAATCAAGTTGATGCCTTCAATAGAATTATAGAAGGAGAGCAGACCAACAAAAATCAACTTAGAACAGACCTAACTAGTCTTTCTCAGAAGATCTCATCTGATATCAACTCAGCAGTTGAACAGATAAAGATGTCAGTCCAATCAGTTGCTTCAGAAGAAACAACTAAAAGCGCAATACATATATTGTTAAAGAAGAAAACAAAGCAGTCTCAGTCAATCTAGACCGTTTGTTTAAGGAAGTCCAAAGTCTTAGATATGAAGTCTTACTCTTAAAGAGGAGTTAGTTAAAGGAGAACTAAGAAGACTCCACATTCTGATGCAATAATCAGAAAAGTTGTGAAAGAAGATATGCAGAAGCCTATACAATGTCTTAGAAAGAATAGAGACCTCTATGCATAAGAAGTTCTTAGACATAGAACGGATCTTGATAAGATCAAACTCCAGATCCAGACTAATCTTGAACAAGATGTTCAAAGAAACCTTAGTCCCGATAGAGGAAAAGCAGTAGCACTCTTTTATCTCTCTATCAAGAGAAGAATGAAAGAAACCTTTCAAAGATAGAAGAAATGCTCAGAAGACCTTTAGAAGTAGGAACCTCTCGAACCATCAATGATGGGAGAGACAAGAGACAAATTCCACACAGGAAACAGACCTTAGGAGAAGAACTGTTGCAGAAGTCAACATGTTCATAGCCAAAGGAAAAGAGAAGTTAACTAACTTCATCTCAGATAAGAAAAAGCCACCATGGAATGGCATAAAGAATCTCCAGAATTAGAAGATTATATCAAAGATAATCTAAGAAGCAGAAGCTCCCAGCAGCAAGATACAAAGATATCTTTATTAATGGAGAAACCCCATTAACAGCTGATTACCAGATGACCAAATGGAGTAATACTTTGACAGTATCAAAACTCAAGACACAATAGAAGTCTTTCCCCAGAAGTGGATAAACAGCTACAAGAAAGCTGGTTATAAGCATATGACATTTGGGTTATTCCAATGTTAGACTCCAAGGTCTTCATATGCCAACAGACGAAGTCAGACTATGTGTCATCCTAGTAGAGAGAGATATTCTATCTTTAGTAAGAATTCATTGGATTAGGAGAACTAGGTTTTTACATAATAATGTATCTTATTTTTCTTGTATCCCAGGTTATGCAGTTAGCATAAACGCAGCCATCAGTTTAAGTTGTGATTCAGACGAAAGGTTATGAATCGACTCTTGATAAAACTCAAGAGATCTTAGCAGTCCAATTCCAGACCATGGTTAAATTCCATAGAGAACCCCAAGATGGTTTAGGGTTTATATTGTCGAGTTACTAGAACTCTTTTTCTAGCCCCCTCAGTTTGGTATCAGAGCCAAGTTTTTCAGATGAGGCGGGAGTAGGCCACCCGACCCAGATCCACCAGACCCTAATGGAAACAGTAGACGTGACGACAGACTGAGTCGTAACAGCAGTGAAGCAGAATTCAGAAGGAGACTAGCAATCAATCCCAATCTCACAGAGTGAGATAGATGAGATTATCCTACAGGAATTCTCATAGAATCAGCAGCTTCTACCAGTAGATCTGTCAGACCTAGGATTCCTAGAGGACGGAACCCTATAATACTATTCCTAAGAATAAAGTTTGATGATAGGAATTGGTTTATACCTAGATCACCTATCCTCCTGAACCAAATGGGTTTGTAGAGGAATTTCTTATAGAAATCTCCAAAGAAGTAGACCAGCCTTAGAGCCTACAAGGCCAAGCTTGAAGAAAATCTAGGAGACAACATGCCAAAGAGATACTCATGTATCTATGGTTAGCCTTAGACCTATTGAAAATCCCAGAAGAATTCTATGAAATAGCAATAAGTATTTTCTTTCGAGGATACTTATATACAATCCAAGAAGAATTTCTGACCAGAAGATCAGCATAGTTAGCCATATACATAACTATGGTAACTTGCTAAATAGACCAGGAATTGTGCATCCTCTTGATAAACATGAAATAGCCATGAACTCTTTAAGATGCAATTCCCAGAAGTCAAAAGAGCGTCTATAATCTAAAGATTTGAAGACTCGGAAAATAGGATTTCCTCCAGAACTCAAGGATACCCAGAAACTTCACCATTGAGGAAGTTATTAGTCTTTTAGGAGACAACATTGGTAGAGACGAGCCATCTCTACTGAACCAGACCTTTTAGTCGATGTCAGGATTTCCAGACCTTGCCACTAATCTTGTTTTTAAATGGCAGTACAACTTAGACAAGATCTAATGGAAGTTGTCCCATATAAGGCAACCATCTAGAAGAAGTCCCAACAGAATCCCTTCTAACCCCAGTAGAATGGTTAGAAAAATTAAATACTGTCCTTAGGGATAGTTTATTAAATATGATAAAAGAGGTAGGAATTTACTAAGTAGTAACAATCTCAATGAATTCCTAAACTCCAGACTTCACTTCATAACAGCTGGTAAATCCAGACTCATGAAGATATCATAGTTATTCAGAACTGAATAATGAGTCCTACACGATAAAGTAGGAGTCCAAAGCCTTTATGACTATCTCAGAAAGATTGAGAGTAATCAAGTTGATGCCTTCAACAGAATCATAGAAGGAGAGCAGACCAACAAAAATCAAACTTAGAACAGACCTAACTAGTCTTTCTCAGAAGATCTCATCTGATATAAACTCAGCAGTTGAACAGATAAAAGATGTCAGTCCAATCAGTTGCTTCAGAAAAACAACTAAAAGCGCAATACATAATATTGTTAAAGAAGAAAACAAAGCAGTCTCAGACAATCTAGACCGTTTGTTTAAGGAAGTCCAAAGTCTTAGATATGAAGTCTTTACTCTTTAAAGAAGAATTGGTTAAAGGAGAATTAAGAAGACTTCAACATTCTGATGCAATAATCAGAAAAGTTGTGAAAGAAGATATGCAGAAGCCCTTATACAATATCTTAGAAAGAATAGAGACCTCTATGCATAAGAAGTTCTTAGACATAGAAAATGATCTTGATAAGGTCAACTCCAGACTCCAGACTAATCTTGAACAAGATGTTCAAAGAAACCTTAGTCCCGATAGAGGAAAAGCAGTAGCCACTTTTATCTCTCTATCAAGAGAAGAATGAAAGAAACCTTTCAAAGATAGAAGAAATGCTCAGAAGACCTTTAGAAGTAGGAACTCTCGAACCATCAATGATGGGAGAGACAAGAGACAAATCACACAGGAAAACAGACCTTAGGAGAAGAACCTGTTGCAGAAGTCAACATGTTCATAGCCAAAGGAAAGAGAAGTTAACTAACTTCATCTCAGACAAGAAAAAGCCACCCATGGAATGGCATAAAGAATCTCCAGAATTAGAAGATTATATCAAAGACAATCTTAAGAAGCAGAAGCTCCAGCAGCAAGATACAAAGATATCTTTATTAATGGAGAAACCCCATTAACAGCTGATTACCAGATGACCAAATGGAGTAATACTTTGACAGTATCAAAACTCCAAGACAATAGAAGTCTTTCCCCAGAAGTGGATAAACAACTACAGAAAGCTGGTTATAAGCATATGACATTTGGATTATTCCAATGTAGACTCCAAGGTCTCATATGCCAACAGACGAGTCAGACTATGTGTCATCTAGTAGTCGAAAGATATTCTATCTTTAGTAAGAATATCATTGGATTTAGGAGAACTAGGTTTACATAATATTGTATCCTATTTTTCTTGTATCCCAGGTTATGCAGTTAGCATAAACGCAGCCCATCAGTTTAAGTTGATGATTTCAGACGAAAGGTTATGAATCGACTCTTGATAAAACTCAAGAGATCTTAGCAGTCCAATTCCAGACCATGGTTAAATTCCATAGAGAACCCCAAGATGGAATATTAGAAGACATCCCGGACCGGTAAATTTGGACAGCAAACTGTCGTCCGAATAACCAACACCAGTGGTATGTTAGACTATACATACTCACACCACAACAAAGAGGCCATTATTTCATCAATGTAGACTAAACAATAGTCTTGATGTGGTCTAAAGATCTTATCCATTCTTCTCTGGAAGATCTGGGGGGCATTTTTCAAGCCAAATGGCATAACTAGCCATTCATATTTCCCTGAGGTATCTGGAACGCTGTCCAGGGAATGGACTCTTCTGCCATGGCAAACTGCCAGAATCCTGATTTACAATCTAACTTTGTAAACCATTTTCGGTCTGTATGAGCTGTATCAGATTCTCTTTACCTGGTATAAGATAGCTCTCATCGACTGTATTGTTGTTCAAAAGTCTGTAATCAATCACCATTCGAGCTTCTCTCGAACTTGTTCTGAGTGCTTATTAACCAAAAAGGCTGTGGACAATTTGGTGAGTCTGATTCTCTAATCAAGCTTTCTTTAGCAATTTCTTCCATTGCCGGCTCAATTCTTTCCTTTCTTCTGGGTTAGCTGGAAAGGGTTTCCCTTGAATAGTTTTTCGGGATCTTTCAGCTTGAGGGTACAAATGGGCTTCTCTATACTCCATTTTTCTGTAGGGTTTGTACTAGACTGGTCTTGAGTTTTTCTGCTAAACTCTTCTTCTAAGGTAACTCTGAGTTTTTTGCTAACTCTTCTTCTTTATTAGTTGCCTTTTTGATTATCTTCTTGTTCTGCTTAGTCTCATAATGATGAGCTTCTATGTCTGGAGGTAATGATTTTATGCAATCTTCACTGCATTTTTCTGAAGTGCTACATGTGCATTTTTGGTTTGAGGTATTCTCACGACGCTTTGCTGTTGCAAACTCTGATGCCTGGCTACTGTGGACTGGGATTTTTAGATCATACTCATCCCTTGATGAGAAGAATAATGGTCTGAGTCTAACTTGACGGAAGGTATTTGGATATAAAATCCATTCCAAAAATTAATATCATAATTTTTGGTTAAAAGGTTTCATTACCCAAATCTTATGGTCTAGGAGTATATTACTATCTCCTTCTACGTCAAAGAATAACGTTTTTGTTATCTTTGAGCACTTGGACTTCTCCATTGTTGGCTGAAGTAACATCCATCTTCTTTATAGGTTCATTTATAAGCTTGCTGGAAACAAGTTTATCTGAACAAAGGGATGAAGTGGCTCCTGTGTCTTCAGGGCTTTTATCCTCTTATTCCATAATTGGCAATGGATATAATTATGACGGGAAGATTTCCGACTTGGGCTCCGGATTTGTCAATGCTATAAAACTTCTGGAATTACTTCTAAGTTGTTGAGTATAGCCTTCTGGCTAGGGGTGGCTTCTGGTTCTAGAGGGACTTCTAGAAAAGGATTGCCATCATCATCTGTTTCCCACTTGGGAAATGGCTTTTGGGTAAGAATAGGTTCTTCCCACTCTGGAGGAAAGTCTTCTTCTAATTTGACTGACTTTTCTTTGACTCTCGAGAGTCTGGTCTGTTCTTTGGACTCGTATTGACTGATACGATGTTCTTCTACTTCTTTCCAAAAATCTCTGTAGAGATTAAGAACAATGGTTTTTTCCTTCTTTGGAATATAACTGCTCAAGTTCTAAGGCAAAGCATATCTTGTGATAAGATATACCATACTGTTCTTCTATCATGAAAACAATTCATTTTCATGTGAAGTGCCTTGGGTTTCTATACCACATCTTTCACAAAGGATTTGAGAATTTGACCATCTGAGTCTAAATTCCCACTGGGCATTGCTAGGTATCATTCTATAATGATTACCTTGGTCTTTTGGCCAACTATTGCCTGCCAAGAACATTCTTGTCTTCAAATTTGTACATGGACTACTTTAGTCACAGGACTATCATGGATACAGTTGTATGAACCATGTTGCAACTAGCTTTGATAGTTTTATCTTCAGAACTTGCTTCTGAATCATCTTCTGAACTATGAGTTCTTCAGTTTCTGTTGTATATCCTTCTTCTGCTGAATATACAGTTTCATCATATCTACGTAGTCTGGTATTTCTACTTTGTATAGAATGTCTAAATTATGATGGTCAGCTTCTGCTAACATACATTCTATCATATTGACTTCTTTGGTTTTCTTCTGAGGACATTTTGAAGCAAAATGGTCTGGCTTCCACATGTCCAACATTCTTTTGTTGAACAACTTCTTGTCAGTCTTTCTTTCTTATTTAGGGACTTGTTTCTTTCTTGAAGTTTTCTTTTGAAATACCTACCATTTCTCCTTTGATCAGTGTTCCCTAAAGTAGTAGATTTCTGAATTTATTACTTCTTTCTATAGGTCTTCTGGGTTTTAGATTGTTTCGTCTAAACTTCTTCTTGCGAAACTTCCTTTATAGTCTTTGCAACCCACTGGACTGGCAAAGTGCTATCTTTTGGTCTTACCAAAATCTGCTAACTTGATTGCTCTATGAGCAAGCTTTTGGTTTTTGTACTGTCTTTCTTATACTGCAACTGGTTAAGGTAAAGTGTACTCTTTCTCCTATGGTATCACTTTTGTTTCCTCCGAATCCTTCAAAGGTTCGGTATTCTGCTAATAGGGCTTCTCCTATATGAGGTATTTTTCTAAAATACTCATCTTTAAGACTATCTGAATTATCTTTACACTGGTAGTACAGATCAAGGAAGAGATTGCTTTACTCATGTATGTATTTTAACTTACAAATTCTAAGCATAGAAATCTTTGTACGGGCTGCTTCCTTTTCA
Source organism: Chimonanthus praecox (assembly GCA_022113865.1). Classification (NCBI taxonomy): domain Eukaryota; kingdom Viridiplantae; phylum Streptophyta; class Magnoliopsida; order Laurales; family Calycanthaceae; genus Chimonanthus; species Chimonanthus praecox. The sequence goes on along the minus strand of CM039086.1, from coordinate 14,169 downwards.
TGGTCAAGGGACAACTGTCTGGTTTGACCTATGAATTCGTTATGGAATAACTACATATCCCAAAACATCTCTGGATCATTATGATTTCTTCTGAAATTTTGTAGCAAGGCTACGGACTTTTCATCTGTGCTTTCTTTGAGATTTCTGAGGTATCTCTTAGCACGGCCTTCTAATGAGTGCTCTGCATATTCTCTGCAGGCTCTAGCATCCCATTGGTCATTGAGGGCAAAACATATACTCATGTTTTCTGACCATTTTTCTAGGGCTTCTTTATATATCTACTCGGTCTTGTTCAGCTTAATTCCTATAGAATTAAGAGGGCTCTCTGGCATTTTCTTTGGTTTTTAATCCATCTACATAGCTTGGCAAAGCTCTGTTTGTAGGGATTTGCCTGGAGGTTGAGGCTTCATAGACAGGGATAGAATATCTAATTCTATCTTGGACTGGTCTGTCATAGCTTTCCATATTGGCATGTGCCATATGAACTTCTGCTTTATGGGGAGTCTCTTTTTCTATAAAAGAACTCTGGACTTGTTGCATCTCTTCTAGATTGCTACATCTACTTAACTGGTCTAAGAAATGTTTTCTTCTGGAAACAGGTCTTTTTCTCTTGCCACATATTTACTTCTCCTTTTAAATTTGGCAATCTTTGACTGGGGTTTGGTCATGGACAGGTATTGTAGTAGCTGTTTGTTGAGGTTGGCTACTTTCACCATGCTGATGCTGCAACTGCTGATAGAAAGATTTTCTTTCTGTTTCAGGGTTTTTCTACTAACCTGGGCTTAAAGGCAAACTTCTGATCCTTGCGGGTCTTGATGCAAATAAGCGAGCTCAGTTCTATGGTCTAGTTTTGGCTTTAAGTCTTCAAAGTGCCATTGTTGCATTCCTTGTGAAATTAATGGCCTCTTTGTTGTGGTGTGTGAGTATGTATAGTCTAACATACCACTGGTGTTGGTTATTCGGACGACAGTTTGCTGTCCAATTTACCGGTCGGGATGTCTTCTAATATTCCATCTTGGGGTTCTCTATGGAATTTAACCATGGTCTGGAATTGGACTGCTAAGATCTCTTGAGTTTTATCAAGAGTCGATTCATAACCTTTCGTCTGAATCATCAACTTAAACTGATGGGCTGCGTTTATGCTAACTGCATAACTGGGATACAAGAAAAATAAGATACATTATTATGTAAACCTAGTTCTCCTAATCCAATGATATTCTTACTAAAGATAGTATATCTCTCGTCTACTAGGATGACACATAGTTGACTTCGTCTGTTGGCATATGAAGACCTTGGAGTCTACATTGGAATAACCCAAATGTCATATGCTTATAACCAGCTTTCTTGTAGCTGTTTATCCACTTCTGGGGAAAGACTTCTATTGTGTCTTGGAGTTTTGTTACTGTCAAAGTATTACTCCATTTGGTCATCTGGTAATCAGCTGTTAATGGGTTTCTCCATTAATTAAAGATATCTTTGTATCTTGCTGCTGGGAGCTTCTGCTTCTTAAGATTATCTTTGATATAATCTTCTAATTCTGGAGATTCTTTATGCATTCCATGGGTGGCTTTTTTTATCTGAGATGAAGTTAGTTAACTTCTCTTTTCCTTTGGCTATGAACATGTTGACTTCTGCAACAGGTCTTCTCCTAAGGTTTTCCTGTGTGGATTTGTCTCTTGTCTCTCCCATCATTGATGGTTCGAGAGGTTCCTATTCTAAAAGGTCTTCTGAGCATTTTCTTCTATCTTTGAAAGGTTTCTTTCATTCTTCTCTTGATAGAGAGATAAAAGAGTGGCTACTGCTTTTCCTCTATCGGGACTAAGGTTTCTTTGAACATCTTGTTCAAGATTAGTCTGGAGTCTGGAGTTGATCTTATCAAGATCCGTTTCTATGTCTAAGAACTTCTTATGCATAGAGGTCTCTATTCTTTCTAAGACATTGTATAAGGGCTTCTGCATATCTTCTTTCACAACTTTTCTGATTATTGCATCAGAATGTTGGAGTTCTTAGTTCTCTTTAACTAACTCCTCTTTAAGAGTAAAGACTTCATATCTAAGACTTTGGACTTCCTTAAACAAACGGTCTAGATTGACTGAGATGCTTTGTTTTCTTCTTTAACAATATTATGTATTGCGCTTTTAGTTGTTTCTTCTGAAGCAACTGATTGGACTGACATCTTTATCTGTTCAACTGCTGAGTTGATATCAGATGAGATCTTCTGAGAAAGACTAGTTAGGTCTGTTCTAAGTTGATTTTTGTTGGTCTGCTCTCCTTCTATGATTCTGTTGAAGGCATCAACTTGATTACTCTCATCTTTCTGAGATAATCATAAAGGCTTTGGACTCCTACTTTTATCGGTAGGTCTCATTATTCAGGTTGTTCTGAATAACTATGTATCTTCATGAGTCTGGATTATACCAGCTGTTATGAAGTGAAGTCTGGAGTTTAGGAATTCATTGAGATTGTTACTACTTAGTAAATTCCTACTTCTTTTATCATATTTAATAAACTATCCCTAAGGACAGTATTTAACTTTTTCTAACCATTCTACTGGGGTTAGAAGGGGTTCTGTTGGGACTTTCTTCTATGATGGTTGCCTTATATGGGACAACTTCCATTAGATCTTGTCTAAGTTGTACTGCCATTTAAAACAAGATTAGTGGCAAGGTCTGGAAATCCTGACATCGGACTAAAAGGTCTGGTTCAGTAGAGATGGGCTCGTCTCTACCAATGTTGTCTCCTAAAAGACTAATAACTTCTTCAATGGTGAAGTTTCTGGGTATCTTGAGTTCTGGAGGAAATCCTATTTCCGAGTCTTCAAAAATTTCTAGATTATAGACTGCTCTTTTGACTTCTGGGAATTGCATTCTTAAAGAGTTCATGGCTATTTCTGTTATCAAGAGGATGCACAATTCCTGGTCTATTTAGCAAGTCACCATAGTTATGTATATGGCTAACTATGCTGAGTCTTCTGGTCAGAAATTCTTCTTGGATTTTGTATATAAGTATCCTCGAAAGAATACTTATTGCTATTTCATAGAGTTCTTCTGGGATTTTCAATAGGTCTAAGGCTAACCATAGATACATGAGTATCTCTTTGGCATGTTGTTCTCCTAGCTTTTCTTCAAGCTTGGCCTTATAGGCTTCTAAGGCTGGTCTACTTCTTTGGAGATTTCTATAAGAAATTCCTTCTACAAACCCATTTGGTTCAGGAGGATAGGCTGATCTAGTTATAAACCAATTCCTATCATCAAACTTTATTCTTAGGAAGATAGTATTATAGGGTTCCGTCCTCTGAGGAATCCTAGGTCTGACGATCTACTGGTAGAAGCTGCTGATTCTATGAGAATTCCTGTACGGATATCTCATCTATCTCATCTCTGGTGAGATTGGGATTAATTGCTAGTCTCCTTCTGATTCTGCTTCACTACTGTTACGACTCAGTCTGTCGTCACGTCTACTGTTCCTGTTTGGGTCAAGTCTTCTGACGATATCTTGTAGACTATTTTCACGTCTACTGTTTCCATTAGGGTGGTGGATCTGGGTCGGGTGGCCTATTCCCGTTCATCTGAAAAACTTGGCTCTGATACCAAACTGAGGGGGCTAGAAAAAGAGTTCTAGTAACTCGACAATATAAACCCTAATCCACTAAACGCTATGTAAACCTAAAAAACAGGGTTAACTAAACGCAAGTTAAAAAACAAGATTAACTAAACGCAAGTTACCTATAATTTCAACAGTAAATTACAACAGTAATTAGAGTGAGAATAAGAGTAACAGAGAGACAGTGAGAATAAGAGCAACAGAGATTGATTCTGATAAAATTAAAAGAAAAACGGTTTCACCTTCAGGTTAAGCATTCTAATGTAATATATGCAATTTTCAGGATACCCAATTTTCAGGATATCAGATGTATCAAATAAAAAACGAGGGTTATGGGTCCACTGCGCTTCCAAGTTCTTTCATGCAATATTGCTACAGTAGATAAAGAGATTATGCAACATGGATCTAGACTTTGGTCTGAGGTCGGAATAAAATCAACATGGACTCGTCTTCGATTTATCTGGTCTGGATCCCAATTTCATCCAGGCGACCAAACAGCTACGCACCCTTGCAACGGCAACACGGTCATAAGTTGGACCATTTAGGGAATATAAATCTCGCTACGGCCATTTCGACTTTTCGATTTTTCTCATGGTGTTCTCCATGAACTGTATCAAAATCCTAACATGGTTTTTGCCATGGTTTGATTTTAGATCCGGGCAGCATAACACTTATCTAAAGTAAATAAATACATAAAAGTGACAGAAGAGAGAGAGCTACATAAACATCGAACTTTATTTGAACTTGAAACTACAGTTCATAAACTGAAAATTATATCTACAAAGATAGCTTACCGGGTTACTCCCGAGAGGCGCTTAGCTACAAGCCATACTAACCGGATTCTTTGCTTTGGTTATAGTATTCCAAGCATCGATATCCATTTACAAAGCCTAGGGATCTTATATAGGCATGGATCTCAAATGAAAGTAAATCAAATTACATAAGGGAAGCTGCATGGAAGCTTCTGTGGGTCGATATTTTCTCCATGCATTTATTACAGCGGAGACTTTTGCGACAGGTGGTTGGAATAGTGTCGGAGGTGAGGTCACTGCTTATGTCATCATCAAGACTTTTGGTCCATGATGATGTCATGGCTTATGTCATCAGAATGATGACATCATGCTTGCATCATTAAAATGATGACATCACTGCTTGCATCATCATTTTAGGGTTTCTCTTCTTCGTCTGGCAGGCTACAGAGTTGAGTGGACATCTGATCTGCATCGTCTTCGGGCGACTCGTGGTCTTTCTCACTGGGGATCCATCCTTCCTGCTGTAGACGGTCGAGATATTCGTCGACTTCTGACTGGTTCATTAGGTCGAGGACTTCATGTCTAGTGTTGGTGTCTTCTTTGATGGCAAATGCTGCTAACTGGGCCATGCTACAGGGAAACTGTAGAGGGACATTCTGATCCCATAGAGGTTCTACTGTAACCTTCTTTCCTTTAATGCTTCTGGACTGGATCAACAGGTTTTGGACTGGTAAATGGTCCAAAATCGGTGTCGAGGCTCAGCATTTCGGCTACCTCAATGATTATTGTGGTCTGGATTTTCTTGATATCCATCCATTGGATATCGGTCTTCTCTTCACTTTCTTCTTTCAGATACTCGTATTCACAGCCTCTGAGTATGTCTTTCCGTCTTGGATACGGATGAGACAAAAGGACTTCTCATTGTCTACTATGTTCCAGCAGGATAACCATACTGAAAGAGTCCTTTGAGGGCAAAGCCTAGGACTTTTACTGCTCATTAGGAAGGAAAGATAGTACTTTTTCCTTCTCAGCATACACTTCTGAAAGTATGCCATATTTAAAGGGGTTTTTCTTACCTCTTAGGTCTTGCTGAAGTCTGGTTTCTTCTGTGACTACACAATTGGGTAATTTTTCAATGTACCTTTATCAGGTCTGTCTTGCCCATGGTTCAAGCATTGGCTAAGTGGGTGGCTAAGCAGTAACCCAACTTCTGTCTTTCATGACTTCTGGAGGAGGCATATGGACTTCTGGTTTGGACTACAAATTGTACTTCAAAGCGGATTTCTTAAAAACCACTTCAGTGATTTCTCTAGCAGCTATTGCATAGCTATAGCTGTCAACTACTGGGGAGTAGTTAGTTTGGTCTGGTGAAGTTAAGGTCTTCTTCCTTAACATTTCATTCTGAAGCCTGTAGCTTCGGACTGCTCTAAGCATTGCTACTATATGCTTTGTTTCATCTCAATAGTGAGTCTACTCTGGAAGCTACCCAGAGTGAGTCTGCTGTGGCCATCTCCGTGGACTGAACTGGGATTATGGCATCTTCCATTGGAATTCTTTCTGTAAACCGTACTGCCGTTACGTATACATTTCCAAATGGTCTGTACTTTGATGCATTACTAGCATTCATTCTCGGGGGTTTTAATACCCGATCAAATCATTTAGATCAAATGGGTTAGTCTGACTTCTTTTCTTTTCTTGGTCTGGACTAAGAACTCATCTGGTCTGACTGAGTTTGGTCTGATTGGGCTGGTCTGATTGGGCTTGGTCTGATTTCTGCCCTTCTGATGAGGCTTTTTCAATCTCCTCAATAGACTCTGTCATTTTGAACAGTCTGAATTCATTATATTCGTCTTCTGTCATGGTTGCTCTGACCATGCTACTTTTTCCTCTACCTCTTCCACGGTAGTAACCACGACCTCTGACGTTACTGCAAACATGTTAACTTCTGCAAGATAAACGGAATTAATGTCAGCAAGAAGAGGGTCACGAGATAAAATATCAGGAATAGTGTTTTTTTATCTCCTGGAATATGGACTACTGCAAACTTGAAACCATTTAGGTAGATTTGCCAATTTAGGAGTCTGGATTGCCTAACATTTCCTAAATTGTTCTTCATGAATGTCTTTACAAATGAAGAGTCTGTCTCTACTGTGAAGGCTGAGGTCTGAGAAACATCTCGTATTTCTCTAAGGCTTCTACTACTGCTAGAGTTCCTTTTCATGTGTTGAATAGTTCAACATTGCACCACTAAAGGTACCGGACTTATAACAACATAATCTTCTCTTCCTCTCTTTGTCATATTTATTGACAACAGAGTATGTTGCTCCCCATTGGGTGTTAGAGGCATCTGTGCTCACTATGAACTCATCTTCTGGAGTTGGCAAGGCTAATGGAGGAAGGTTTCTAACCAATTCTCTGACTGTTTTGACGATGTCTTCGTCATGTTTATCCCAAGTAAGGGATTGGTGACTTCGGTCTTTCTCAACTTGGTTGCTAGGCTACCTCGGTCTTAGCAATGTTGGGAATGTAGTCTGCTGCACAGTTTAAAATGCCAAGATATGACATTAACTGTTTCCTATTTTGTATCTTGAATGGATACTCAAGGATCTTCTTGGAATATGGTCTTGAGAGTTATTGTTCCATCTTTGATGGTCACACCTAGGAACTTAACTTGCTTGGCTATCTCACATTTTGTTGGTGAGATCACGATTCCATGCCTTTTTATCTCTTTGACAATGGCTTTAACATGGATCTTGTGTTTTCTAAGGTCTTAGAGGCTACTAAGATATCATCAATGTAGACTAAACAATAGTCTTGATGTGGTCTAAAGATCTTATCCATTCTTCTCTGGAAGATCTGGGGGGCATTTTTCAAGCCAAATGGCATAACTAGCCATTCTATTTCCCTTGAGGTATCTGGAACGCTGTCCAGGGAATGGACTCTCCTGCCATGGCAAACTGCCAGAATCCTGATTTACAATCTAACTTTGTAAAACCATTTTCGGTCTGCTATGAGCTGTATCAGATTCTCTTTACCTGGTATAAGATAGCTCTCATCGACTGTATTGTTGTTCAAAAGTCTGTAATCAATCACCATTCGAGTTCTCCTCGAACTTGTTCTGAGTGCTTATTAACCAAAAAGGCTGTGGACAATTGGTGAGTCTGATTCTCTAATCAAGCCTTTCTTTTAGCAATTCTTCACATTGCCGGCTCAATTCTTTCCTTTCTTCTGGGTTAGTGGAAAGGGTTTCCCTTGAATAGTTTTCTCGGGATCTTTCAGCTTGAGGGTACAAATGGGCTTCTCTATACTCCATTTTTCTGTAGGGTTTGTACCTAGACTGGTCTTGAGTTTTTCTGCTAACTCTTCTTCTAAGGTAACTCTGAGTTTTCTGCTAACTCTTCTTCTTATTAGTTGCCTTTTTGATTATCTTCTTGTTCTGCTTAGTCTCATAATGATGAGCTTCTATGGTCTGGAGGTAATGATTTATGCAATCTTCACTGCATTTTTTCTGAAGTGCTACATGTGCATTTTTGGTTTGAGGTTTCACGACGCTTTGCTGTTGCAAACTCTGATGCCTGGCTACTGTGGACTGGGATTTTTATATCATACTCATCCTTGATGAGAAGAATAAATGGTCTGAGTCTAACTTGACGGGAAGGTATTTGGATATAAAATCATTCCAAAAATAATATCATAATTTTGGTAAAAGGTTTCATTACCCAAATCTTATGGTCTAGGAGTATATTACTATCTCCTTTACGTCAAAGAATAACGTTTTAGTTATCTTTGAGCACTGGACTTCTCCATTGTTGGCTGAAGTAACATCCATCTTCTTTATAGGTTCATTTATAAGCTTGCTGGAAACAAGTTTATCTGAACAAAGGGATGAAGTGGCTCCTGTGTATCAGGGCTTTTATATCTTTATTCCCATAATTGGCAATGGATATAATTATGACGGGAAGATTTCCGACTTGGGCTCCGGATTTGTCAATGCTAAAAACTTCTGGAATTACTTCTAAGTTGTTGAGTATAGCCTTCTGGCTAGGGGTGGCTTCTGGTTCTAGAGGGACTTCTAGAAAAGGATTGCCATCATCATCTGTTTCCCACTTGGGAAATGGCTTTTGGGTAAGAATAGGTTCTTCCCACTCTGGAGGAAAGTCTTCTTCTAATTTGACTGACTTTTCTTTGACTCTCGAGAGTCTGGTCTGTTCTTTGGACTCGTATTGACTGATACGATGTTCTTCTACTTCTTTCCAAAATCTCTGTAGAGATTAAGAACAATGGTTTTTCCCTTCTTTGGAAATACTGCTCAAGTTCTAAGGCAAAGCATATCTTGTGATAAATATACCATACTGTTCTTCTGTCATGAAACAATCATTTTCATGTGAAGTGCCTTGGGTTTCTATACCACATCTTTCACAAAGGACTTGAGAATTTGACCATCTGAGCCTAAATTCCCACTGGGCATTGCTAGGTATCATTCTATAATGATTACCTTGGTCTTTTGGCCAACTATTGCCTGCACAAGAACATTCTTGTTCTTCAAATTTGTACATGACTACTTTAGTCACAGGACTGTCATGGACTACAGTTGTATGAACCATGTGCAACTAGCTTTGATAGTTTTATCTTCAGAACTTGCTTCTGAATCATCTTCTGAACTACTGAGTTCTTCAGTTTCTGTTGTATATCCTTCTTCTGCTGAATATACAGTTTCATCACTATCTACGTAGTCTGGTATTTCTACTTTGTATAGAATGTCTAAATTATGATGGTCAGCTTCTGCTAACATACATTCTATCATATTGACTTCTTTGGTTTTCTTCTGAGGACATTTTGAAGCAAAATGGTCTGGCTTCCCACATGTCCAACATTCTTTTGTTGACAACTTCTTGTCAGAGTCTTTCTTTCTATAGTTAGGGACTTGTTTCTTTCTTGAAGTATTTCTTTTGAAATACCTACCATTTCTCCTTTGATCAGGTTCCCTAAAAGTAGTAGATTTCCTGAATCTATACTTCTTTCTATAGGTCTTCTCGGGTTTTGGTTTGTTTCGTCTAAACTTCTTCTTGCGAAACTTCTTCTTATAGTCATCTTTGCAACCCACTGGACTGGCAGTGCTATCTTTCTGGTCTTTACCAAAATCTGCTAACTTGATTGCTCTATGAGCAAGCTTTTGGTTTTTGTACTGGTCTTTCTTATACTGCAACTGGTATAAGGTAAAGTGTACTCTTTCTCCTATGGTATCACTTTTGTTTCCTCCGAATCCTTCAAAGGTTCGGTATTCTGCTAATAGGGCTTCTCCTATATGAGGTATTTTTCTTAAAATACTCTCTCTTTAAGACTATCTGAATTATCTTTACACTGGTAGTACAGATCAAGGAAGAGATTGCTATACTCACGTATGTATTTTAACTTACAAATTCTAAGCATAGAAATCTTTGTACGGGCTGCTTCCTTTTCATGGTCAAGGGACAACTGTCTGGTTTGACCTATGAATTCGTTATGGAATAACTCTACATATCCCAAAACATCTCTGGACTCATTATGATTTCTTCTGAAATTTTGTAGCAAGGCTACGGACTTTTCATCTGTGCTTTCTTTGAGATTTCTGAGGTATCTCTTAGCACGGCCTTCTAATGAGTGCTCTGCATATTCTCTGCAGGCTCTAGCATCCCATTGGTCATTGAGGGCAAAACATATACTCATGTTTTCTGACCATTTTTTAGGGCTTCTTTTATATCATCTACTCGGTCTATGTTCAGCTTAATTCCTATAGAATTAAGAGGGCTCTCTGGCATTTTCTTCTGGTTTTTAAATCCATCTACATAGCTTGGCAAGCTCTGTTTGTAGGGATTTGCCTGGAGGTTGAGGCTTCATAGACAGGGATAGAATATCTAATTCTATCTTGGACTGGTCTGTCATAGCTTTCCATATTGGCATGTGCCATATGAACTTCTGCTTTATGGGGTGTCTCTTTTTCTATAAAAGAACTCTGGACTTGTTGCATCTCTTCTAGATTGCTACATCTACTTAATGGTCTAAGAAACTGTTTTCTTCTGGAAACAGGTCTTCTTTCTCTTGCCACATATTTACTTCTCCTTTTAAATTTGGCAATCTTATGACTGGGGTTTGGTCATGGACAGGTATTGTAGTAGCTGTTTGTTGAGGTTGGCTACTTTCACCATGCTGATGCTACAACTGCTGATAGAAAGATTTTCTTTCTGTTTCAGTTTTTCTACTAACCTGGGCTTAAAGGCAAACTTCACTGATCCTTGCGGGTCTTGATGCAAATAAGCGAGCTCAGTTCTATGGTCTAGTTTTGGCTTTAAGTCTTCAAAGTGCCATTGTTGCATTCCTTGTGAAATAATGGCCTCTTTGTTGTGGTGTGAGTATGTATAGTCTAACATACCACTGGTGTGGTTATTCGGACGACAGTTTGCTGTCCAAATTTACCGGTCGGGATGTCTTCTAATATTTCCATCTTGGGGTTCTCTATGGAATTTAACCATGGTCTGGAATTGGACTGCTAAGATCTCTTGAGTTTTATCAAGAGTCGATTCATAACCTTTCGTCTGAATCATCAACTTAAACTGATGGGCTGCGTTTATGCTAACTGCATAACCTGGGATACAAGAAAAATAAGATACATTATTATGTAAACCTAGTTCTCCTAATCCAATGATATTCTTACTAAATAGAATATTCTCGTCTACTAGGATGACACATAGTCTGACTTCGTCTGTTGGCATTATGAAGACCTTGGAGTCTACATTGGAATAACCAAATGTCATATGCTTATAACCAGCTTTCTTGTAGCTGTTTATCCACTTCTGGGGAAAGACTTCTATTGTGTCTTGGAGTTTTGATACTGTCAAAGTATTACTCCATTTGGTCATCTGGTAATCAGCTGTTAATGGGGTTTCTCCATTAATAAAGATATCTTTGTATCTTGCTGCTGGGAGCTTCTGCTTCTTAAGATTATCTTTGATATAATCTTCTAATTCTGGAGATTCTTTATGCCATTCCATGGGTGGCTTTTTCTTATCTGAGATGAAGTTAGTTAACTTCTCTTTTCCTTTGGCTATGAACATGTTGACTTCTGCAACAGGTTCTTCTCCTAAGGTCTGTTTTCCTGTGTGGATTTGTCTCTTGTCTCTCCCATCATTGATGGTTCGAGAGGTTCCTATTTAAAGGTCTTCTGAGCATTTTCTTCTATCTTTGAAAGGTTTCTTTCATTCTTCTCTTGATAGAGAGATAAAAGAGTGGCTACTGCTTTTCCTCTATCGGGACTAAGGTTTCTTTGACATCTTGTTCAAGATTAGTCTGGAGTCTGGAGTTGATCTTATCAAGATCCGTTTCTATGTCTAAGAACTTCTTATGCATAGAGGTCTCTATTCTTTCTAAGACATTGTATAAGGGCTTCTGCATATCTTCTTTCACAACTTTTTGATTATTGCATCAGAATGTTGGAGTCTTCTTAGTTCTCCTTTAACTAACTCCTCTTTAAGAGTAAAGACTTCATATCTAAGACTTTGGACTTCCTTAAACAAACGGTCTAGATTGACTGAGACTGCTTTGTTTTCTTCTTTAACAATATTATGTATTGCGCTTTTAGTTGTTTCTTCTGAAGCAACTGATTGGACTGACATCTTTATCTGTTCAACTGCTGAGTTGATATCAGATGAGATCTTCTGAGAAAGACTAGTTAGGTCTGTTCTAAGTTGATTTTTGTTGGTCTGCTCTCCTTCTATGATTCTGTTGAAGGCATCAACTTGATTACTCTCAATCTTTCTGAGATAATCATAAAGGCTTTGGACTCCTACTTTATCGTGTAGGTCTCATTATTCAGGTTGTTCTGAATAACTATGATATCTTCATGAGTCTGGATTATACCAGCTGTTATGAAGTGAAGTCTGGAGTTTAGGAATTCATTGAGATTGTTACTACTTAGTAAATTCCTACCTTCTTTTATCATATTTAATAAACTATCCCTAGGACAGTATTTAACTTTTCTAACCATTCTACTGGGGTTAGAAGGGGTTCTGTTGGGACTTCTTCTATGATGGTTGCCTTATATGGGACAACTTCCATTAGATCTTGTCTAAGTTGTACTGCCATTTAAAACAAGATTAGTGGCAAGGTCTGGAAATCCTGACATCGGACTAAAAGGTCTGGTTCAGTAGAGATGGGCTCGTCTCTACAATGTTGTCTCCTAAAAGACTAATAACTTCTTCAATGGTAAAGTTTCTGGGTATCTTGAGTTCTGGAGGAAATCCTATTTCGAGTCTTCAAAATCTTCTAGATTATAGACTGCTCTTTGACTTCTGGGAATTGCATTCTTAAGAGTTCATGGCTATTTCATGTTTATCAAGAGGATGCACAATTCCTGGTCTATTTAGCAAGTCACCATAGTTATGTATATGGCTAACTATGCTGAGTCTTCTGGTCAGAAATTCTTCTTGGATTGTATATAAGTATCCTCGAAAGAAAATACTATTGCTATTCATAGAGTTCTTCTGGGATTTTCAATAGGTCTAAGGCTAACCATAGATACATGAGTATCTCTTTGGCATGTTGTTCTCCTAGCTTTTCTTCAAGCTTGGCCTTATAGGCTTCTAAGGCTGGTCTACTTCTTTGGAGATTTCTATAAGAAATTCCTTCTACAAACCCATTTGGTTCAGGAGGATAGGCTGATCTAGGTATAAACCAATTCCTATCATCAAACTTTATTCTTAGGAAGATAGTATTATAGGGTTCCGTCCTCTGAGGAATCCTAGGTCTGACAGATCTACTGGTAGAAGCTGCTGATTCTATGAGAATTCCTGTACGGATAATCTCATCTATCTCATCTCTGGTGAGATTGGGATTGATTGCTAGTCCTTCTGAATTCTGCTTCACTACTGTTACGACTCAGTCTGTCGTCACGTCTACTGTTCCTGTTTGGGTCAAGTCTTCTGACGATATCTTGTAGACTATTTTCACGTCTACTGTTTCCATTAGGGTCTGGTGGATCTGGGTCGGGTGGCCTATTCCCGTTCATCTGAAAAACTTGGCTCTGATACCAAACTGAGGGGGCTAGAAAAAGAGTTCTAGTAACTCGACAATATAAACCCTAAACCACTAAACCGCTATGTAAACCTAAAAAACAGGGTTAACTAAACGCAAGTTAAAAACAAGATTAACTAAACGCAAGTTACCTACTAATTTCAACAGTAAATTACAACAGTAATTAAGACAGTGAGAATAAGAGTAACAGAGAGACAGTGAGAATAAGAGCAACAGAGATTGATTCTGATAAAATTAAAAGAAAAACGGTTTCACCTTCAGGTTAAGCATTCTAATGTAATATATGCAATTTTCAGGATACCCAATTTTCAGGATATCAGATGTATCAAATAAAAAACGAGGGTTATGGGTCCACTGCGCTTCCAAGTTCTTTCATGCAATATTGCTACAGTAGATAAAGAGATTATGCAACATGGATCTAGACTTTGGTCTGAGGTCGGAAATAAAATCAACATGGACTCGTCTTCGATTTTTTCTGGTCTGGATCCCAATTTCATCCAGGCGACCAAACAGCCTACGCACCCTTGCAACGGCACACGGTCATAAGTTGGACCATTTAGGGAATATAAATCTCGCTACGGCCATTTCGACTTTACGATTTTTCATGGTGTTCTCCATGAAACTGTATCAAAATCCTAACATGGTTTTTGCCATGGTTTGATTTTAGATCGGGCAGCATAACACTTATCTAAAGTATAAATAAATACATAAAAGTGACAGAAGAGAGAGAGCTACATAAACATCGAAC